>APFE031656238.1:66264-176906 GCA_000404065.3 Pinus taeda
CGCGTCCAAAACCATGGACCGAAAACCATAGGTAGGTTCGCCCAACCTAATATAGGGTCCAAAAAAAATTTCTCGAGGGAACCCCATAGAGGGGGGCTACCCGCCCCCACTGTGACCCCCCCGTTGCGCAATCGGCGCAACGAAGGGGGAGCTCCGCCCCCCCTCTAACCCCTTGGTTCACTACGTAGGTTAGTCATGGAAAGAATATAACACAACCCAACAAGGGAATTACTTAATAACATAAATTAGCAGTTAATATGAAATTGAATGGACAGCGCTAAGTCTAAAACATTTTCATGTGTGTATTTGAAACTTGGGCTAAGTGAATAATGAGGGTTTTTCATGGAAAATATTTTAATTTCCCTAAGTAAAATAGGATTTTACTCAGGAAAAATTTATGAAAGGAATGAATGACTTTTTTTCCCGTAGAAAAAGTTGTAGTTTTATTCATATGAAAAATTACATTTTGTAGATGCTTAAGCATATGCAGATGGTTGTCCTTATATTCACAGGTGAATAGAGATTACAATATAGAAAAAAATAATTACTTTCCTGCTGGCCTACACTTTCCTGCCCCTCTTCTTCTCCACCCTTCGTCAACCTTCAGAGTTGGAGGTGGTGGGTGCAGTTATAGCAAGCTAGTTTTCCGTTGTGTTTATTAGTTGTTCCTTATCAGATTCTGATCCTTCTGATCCATGAGTTTGTTTGATACCGCTTACTTCTAGCTGAATTTCTTGTCGTTGTTTCATATTTTCGGGCCCCAAATGTGTATCTGGGGCATTTTCTACCTGTGTGTCTTTCTGTCCCATTTGTGTGTCAGGTTCTGATTAGTTCCCTATAGGTTCTGTCTACATGTCCTCTTTTTCCCGCCAATCAATGCGCTGCCATCCATTGGGCTTTTTTTGTTGTTTTTTATTCCCTATGGGGTCCTTCCTGGCCAGTGGACAGGTGTTTTGGAGATGCCTTGTTTGCATGCATCTTCGGCATTTGAATGTTGTATTTTCATAGTTAAATGGTTGTGTCCTCAATGTATTATTATAGTTCAATGTAATATGATCAGGTAGCCCCTAACTCAGGTCCACTTCTACACATATTCTGGCAAAGGTGAAGATTCCTTGGTTAATTCTGTCTCCTTCTATTTTTAGGATTTTCCCCAAGGAGTTTCCAATGGCTGTTAAAACTTTGTAATGACAGAAGTGTAGAGGGAGGTTATGTAGCCTCACCCAAACAGGTATTGTTGAGATTTTCATAGTATTTACATAAAATTCAGGAAACCATGGGGTGGTGAAGAGGCCAGCCTTGCCCCAGAACCAAGGCCCCTGATTGATAATATTGTCTCATTCTTCTTTTGTGTTGAATTTAACTATGAAAAAACCTTTTGAGCATAGGTGAATTTCACAGTCAGGTGACCATGTTGAGAGGATCCAATGATGTAGGGCGTCATATTTTGGCCAGAACCCATTAAATCTGCAGATAATAGTAGTTGTGGATAGATCAGTTTGTATATTAGTTACCTCCAGCAAAGTTACTTGGATCATTGGAGATTCCAGTTTTTGTTCCACAATATAGGGACTTGGTAGCTCTGGTGTTGGTGCTAGTTTGGGTGGTATGTTTTCCTTTCCTTTGACTGCGTTGCGAAAGGAACCTATTTTTTTTAGGTGGCTCCATTGCATCTGCCACGCAGTCTCAAATTAAGAATGACAGTTGAATCGTTGCTAATACCATATTCCTGAAGTGTATGGCTATTCTGTAGACTATATCCTGTATATATCAGATTTTGGTATTTTATGGGGGTTCCAAGTTGACTCTGGATTTCCTTCTTTAATTCATGAATATTCAGCCCCTTACTGAGCCGCATGCAATGATGTCTGCCCCCTATCAATTTGATGAATATTTTTATCCAATCTTCACCCATATTGTTTGGATTTCTCTGTTGCCCGTTCTGTTCTATGATCTGGCGCTGTGATCCAGAGTTGATAGGAAACATTTTGTTATGAGGCATCCAGAGTTGGGTTTGGTGTGGATTGTTCTGTTTATTGAGCATCATGGTGGATTTGAGTGTCTGACCTCCTTCCATGGTCAGGATGCCCGATCCAGCTTTATACTCAGCCCTGCAGATGCATCTTGTACTAGATCTAGTATATAGGGAGGATAAATAAAGAATGAAATTACTCTTACCACAGATACGATGCCTTAAGGTCTACTTGCTTCGGCTTCATCCGCGATCAGTTCTTCCTCCTGCCTCATGTCTGCCCCAGGGGTCTGGAAACTCCAATTTCGGCTATGCTCTTGGCCGATCTCATTAATGTCTGTAGTTATGTGTATGCAAGAGGCAGAGACGGTTTTTCCAAGGTCGATGGGGTGTGTGGCTTTGGGTCTAATCTAAATGAGCCCAACAGTAATGAACTCACCTTGCCCATGGCCAGATCGGGCATCGTAGCCATCAGATGATAGAACCTTGCCCTGGACGAGCTGTGTATTGTCAATCAGACAATGGCGCAGGTTTTCTTGGGTCCCGAGGTCCTTTGTTGGGGATCTCTGGAAGATCCATTTGTGCAAGGTCATGCCTATGGGATCGTTCAAGGAGGCACTGACAGTACCTGCGACTATGTACCCCTTCCTCGTGCTGCTTCGAACCAGGGTTTCCGCCATCACAGTCTCTCCCCTAGGTTGGCCTTATTATTATTAAGGAGTAATATTCCGAAAGGAATGAACGACTTATAAAGGAGTATGATGATTTATGAATGGCCTTAAGTACTTAGGCATTTATAAATTATTGGGCCGAGGGTCCGGTCCCTCCAGAAGTCAGAGAAATGCTCTAAGCCCCTCTAATTTGATAGATATCTTGGCACTTAGGGGAAATTAGTGAAAATTTAGGGGAAATGAGTAGGGGAGTTAATTATTTTGACTTTGCTTGCTTGATGTGCCTTCCATGTGATACATGCCATTTGCCTTATGATGAAAGTAAAAAGATTTTCACATTTTAGACATATTATTTCTGCAACCATCATCTACTTACCCTACCTATTTAACCTAACATTTTTACTTCTTTATTAGGGTGCACTTAGACTGTCAAACCTTTATCAAAATTTCTTTTCTTTTACATGGTAATGCCTATCTAAGTCTACACTTATTACATCCAAGGGTTCAGATTAAACTGTTGAGCTCCTTTTTCACTCTACCTATCTACTTATCTGCCAAGATTAAACTATTTGGTCAGATCTTTATTCTCTATTTCTACAACATGAAATTGAAATATGAACTAGTCAAGTTTGTTTGATTATTCATTAATTGTGGCATAGGTGACAAACTACACATTTTTTTATTATACAAAATTAAAAAAATAGTGGCATTTAGACTTGCACACTTTTCTGGTCTTTCCTTTGTTGGGGTTCATTTTCTTTCATTTTTTGACCTTCTTTTCACCCTTTGATTTTTTTTTTAGGGTATACCCTCTTTACATTTTTTTAATTTTTGGTTTTTTACAAATATGGAAAACCTTTGCAACAAGTAGAGGTATGAACATATTACATATCTCATCAAGTCAATCATGATATATGACACCTACTGGTATAGGGGCATAATAGTGGCTCCACTTGGGGATGGCTTTCCCTAACAGAAAGTCAAGAACTGTAGATCAGAGGCCTCTGAATGACTCTGACTGTGCTCTGCAATATTCTTTTGCTTGCTGCTTTATTGTATGTATGACAGTGATACTTCTGAAGCTTAGGGCCTTCCCTTCAGGCTTCAACTCCAAAAGGTTATTGTCCAATCAAAATTGTGACATTACAAAGGATATAATATGTACGTGAAGGACATGGTAACATTATTAAGTAGGATCAAAGTAATGCTTAAAACATCTGACAATTCACTGGTCCTTCTTTTGCTTCTGTACCATCTAACTCTTCAAGAAAATATGTATTATTTCCCTTGAAAGCATAGATGATGTATGGTCATTTCCATAGGAATTAAAACTTCCCATGTTTCCCCTTATCCTCTCTTCTGGAATCCCATCTTAACACTTTTTCTCCAAGGTAGAAACCTTCTGCCTTGGTTCTTCTATCAAATATCTTCTTAAGCTTCTCCTGCAACACTTGGGATCTTTGGTACACCTCCTCTCTGGTCTGCTATAAATTGATGGTCTAGTTTATTCTTCTTTGAATATCATTAGGTTCAACTAGATCTTATTAGATTATTTTCATGACGGGAACTCCTAATGATGAAGGAAAAATAGCTTCCATGTCATATACTAACTCATAAGGACTGGTTCCAATAGATTTTTTAGTTGTAATCCTGTCAGCCCATAATGCATTTATCAGTTTCTTGTTCCAAGTTTTCTTATTTTCTTCTAACAGTATTTTGATGATGTTAATGAGACACTTGTTGGAAGATTCAGCCAGTCCATTTCCTTGCGGGTAGTAGGTTGTGGAATGGCCAAGTGTAATGTGATACTTGTTACAGAAACTGATCATTTTCTTTGATTTGAAAGTTGCAGCATTATCAGTAATGATTTTAGTGGGACAACCAAATCTTGATAATATATTGGTTTCTAGGAAACCTATGATCACTGTGTCATTGACCTGTCTGGAGGGGATAGCCTCTATCCATTTAGTGAAATAGTCAGTGACAGTAAGTATCCATTTGTATTGGCCAGAAGAGGATGGATGGATTTATCCAATGAAGTCAAGACCCCATTATTGAAAAGGTTTCTTGGTGGAAATAGGTTTCAGGGGTAAAGGTAACAACTTTCTTTTGCCTTCAAAAACTTAACATTCATGGCAAGAAGTCACAAATTTCTTTACATCTGCAAGCAAGGTTCGCCAATAGAATCCAGCCCTTAAGATTTTATCTGCAGTTGACTTCCAATAGAGGTGTCCACCACAGTCTCTTGCATGAAATTCTTGGAGAGCCTTGTCAGCTTCATCTTTTAATAAACAATTCAATAAAATTCCTTCATGATTTTTCCAAAAAAGAGTATTATCTAAGATACAAAACTTTAAAGCTTTCATTTTTAAAAACCTATTCTTGGTTCTGGATAACTCTGGAGGAGCCTGTAGGTTTTGTAAAACATAAATTACATTAGCATACCAATGTGATTCTGAAAAGGCAAGGTTGATTTGTGGAGTCGCCATCCCCTGCTTGTTATCCAGTTCATTTATGTCGAGGGATTGACAATTAGTTTCTGCCATGAGTTTGGCCAATCCATGTCTTTTTATCAGTTTTGTAGGTTTTATCTCTATATCATACTCTAAGATGGTAGCAATCCATTTAGCTTTTTTTCCATCAATTCCACCCTAAGTTAGGATGTCTTTGACAACTGCATTAGGTACATAAGCTATCACATGAGAGTATAATTATGTAGACTCTAAAGTCTTTAATGGCTTTTACAAGTGCAAAATCTTGTTTTTCCATGATTTTGTATTTTAATGATGCATCTCTGAGTGCTTTACTAAAAAAGGGTATAGGTTTTTCACATCCCTGATCATCCTTTTGTAATAAAACAACTGCTATAGTGTGTTCTGATGCAAAAGAAAAAATGATGAAGTCTCTATCAAACTAGGGACTTGTGAGGACCGGTGTTCTAGTTAAGGCCATTTTAATTTCTTCAAATAATTGCTTGGACTCTACTGTCCATTTGATACTTGAATCCTTTTTTAGCATGTTATTTAGTAATCTAATGAGTTCTGCTAAGTTAGATATGAACCTTCTTAAAAAAATTATCTTTCCTAGGAAAGCTTGAAGTTCTTTGATGCTTCTTGGTTGAGATATCTGGAGAATAGCTTTGATTCTGGAAGGGTCAATTCGAATTCCATCCTTGGATATAATATGACCTAAAATTTTACCCTTCTCTAGACCGAACAAGGACTTCTTTGGATTCAAAGAAATACCATATTTTCTGCATTTTAAAAATACTTACCTAAGATGGTCCAAGTGCTACTGATCTGATTTAGAAAAAACAGTTAGATCATCCAGATATATAACAAGAAAATCATGAATTTCTTTGGCAAATGCAATGTCCATTGCCCTTTGGAAGGTTGTTCCAGCGTTTTTTAGTCCAAATGGAATTTGATGTACATAAATATGCCCCATGGTGTTATCAAATTAGTTTTCTCTTGGTCATCAAGATGAACCAAGATCTGGTTATATCCTGAAAACCCATCTAGAAGTGAAATTCTAGAATAACCCACTACTCTTTGCGAAATATGATCCATCTTGGGTAAAAGGTAGTTATCTTTAAGAGAGACCTTATTCACATTTCTCAGATCAACACATAACCTTATTTCCCCAGTTTTCTTCCTAGTAGATACCAAGTTAGGCACCCACTCTAAAAATCTAATAGGGAAAATAATCCCTGCTTCATACATGTGTTTAATTTCTTTTTCAATCAAAGGTAATAGCAAAGGGTTGATTCTTTTGAGTTTTTGTTTAAAGGGCTTTTGATTTTTTTCAGAGGTATAGTGTGTTGAATAATGGAGGTGTCATATGACTTCAGATATTTATAACTCCAAGCAAAGACATCCTAGAATTCTCTCATAAGTTCAACATACTTTAACTTCTGATCAGGAGCTAAATATTTCAGCAGTTTTATCATTTTTGGATTATCCTGAGTTCCTAAGTTGTACTCTTCAATATCTGCTTTTAACGGTTCCATTTTAGGTTTCTTGGGAATGTCATTGGAATCAAACAGATCTTCTAGAGGAGTCAATCCTTTTGTTAAATGATTGTCTTTTAGGTTAATAACCTCTGTTTCCTCATCAATTATTTCATCTAGGTCTATTTGTTTCAGATCTTGATCTTCTTTTTGTGTGAATTTGGTGAGATGAAGCATATTAATTGAACTTTCCTCTAAAATGTTTATTTCTACCTCATATGTCTGATTAGAATTAATAATTGTATCTACATCAATGTAACTGTTAGAAAATTCTTCATCTAAAGTTAAAAAGTTATTGATCTGCTCATCACTATCAAAAACCTACCAATTATTCATATTATCAAGTATCGCTGGTCTATGCCTAATTTTAGCAGTAAACTGATGATTAGGTTCGAAAGGTAATTTGCAGGTGCTGGAAAATATTGCCAGGCTGTGGGCTTGCAAGTTGTGTTTTCTAGGGATTGTAGCAAGCTGAGTTTCCAGAAAAGTGTTGAGAATTTCTATGATTATTCCTCTATAATACCCTATTCCAAGATCCCTAGTTAAGTATTTTCCTTTGATTTGTTTAATGATTAATTCTGAATCCCCTATGACAGATACCCTGATTGCTCCTAATCTTTTGACAAGTTTAAAACCCAACAAGAGAGCCTCATATTCTGCCATATTATTGGTGCACTTAAAATTTGATCTGTAGGCATGGCCTTCAGCATGATCATTTTCTAAATTGTACACCCAAACTCCTGCTCCTGGCCCTAGTTTATTGACTGAGCGATCAAATTCTAAATGCCAAAGAATTTCATGCTCATAATTGGTGTCAGGGGTGGTAGGAATTTATTTAACAGTGGGATCTGGTTTTTCATTATCATCTAGGTTTTCTGTGGTATCTTCTATTTCCTAACTCTGAACACTTGATTTTTCTTTTTTAATTTCTTTTGGTTCTGCTGATAAAACTTCTAAGGTATTGGAAAGATTGGTTTCTGCATTATAAAGAATGATTGAGTCCATATTAGATTGTACTGAGTAGATAGGAAAATTTTGTGGTTTTTACTGACTACTTACCACATATTTCATCAATGTTTCTCTGTATAGTTTCTTTGGTTAGCCGAAAACTGAAATAGTAGCATATGACATATCCAATTGAAGAGATCCATGAAGCTTAGCACCCCATGATCTAGATAATAACATGCCATATTTTAGTGGTATATCTGCTACCACTATATCCATTAAGATTGTTTTTGCAGGGTATTGAACCAATGAGACACACAAGTCTTTTATCAATCCTAAACACCTCACCTGACTAGAATAAAAAGAAAAGAGATATTTGTATGGTCTAGTGATGTGTTCTAGTGATGTATAGGTCTAGCTTTTCCATTACAGACTTGGGCATGAGATTATGAGATGCCCCAGAGTCAAACATGGCATTGTGAAGAATATTATCATGTATGTTTAAGCTCACATAGAAAGGAGGAATTCCTCCTTCCAATGGTTTTCCATTCACTTTTGGGCCAAAGATTAATTCAGGCTGGTCATCAAAAACATTAATTGAGTCTTCAATTCCAGTAATTTTCAGTGATCTATTGATTTGAGTTCAGTAAGAATTATGTTTAGCTAATTCAAATAATGGGACAACAATTTCCAGCTTACCTACTTCAGTTTTCAGATTAAAGGGTTTTTCTACTTGGACTTTTGGATTTCGAACAGCAATATTCTCTCTGTTTTTTGTATTTTTTGTGTTTTTCTCCTTTTTAGGAGTGGAATCATAGTTTGTTGGTTCTTCTAAATCAACTTCTAGAGATTCTTCCACATTTCCTTTGGAAGGAAGAGAAGTGGAGGGTTGTTTATTATTTGGTCGATTATCAGAGACATCTTCAATTATGCCGTTAGAAGGATTAGTGTTTGATCTAGAAAGAATATGTACAGGTGTGGAGACTGTCTTACTTTTTATGGGTTGTTTTGGAACCTTTTGCTTGTTTGTTTCAGGAACATCAATTCTCCTACTTCTTAGGTTGTATTGCTTATGCACCTCAAAGATGGATGTGTCATATCCTTCTTTGAAGTCAAATTATTCACCTCACTGAGTTTGAAACTGTTTAAGAATGTGGGCCTCTTGATCTTCTTGGGTCTAGACAAATTGTTTTTCATCACTGAGTCCCATCAGATTTATTTGAGTATCTTCTACTAGATCTTCAGAGTTGGAAGCTTCTGCATAATTCTCCTGTAAAGGAGGTCTAATGTTTTAGTCTAGACCAGTACCCAGTATTCCGGTTTTGATTTTTTCTAAAATTAATATTTCTTCCTGTGTCGATTAGCTAACCATCCCAAGGAGCTTTCCTTTCAGTTGTTTCCACTCTGTTCCCTAGTTTATCCATCCCTTTAATTATGGCATCTAGCTTTTGTTCAAAAGGTGAGGCTTCTTCTTTTAATGGTATTCTCCTTTCACTCCTAGCCTTGGATCTTTTAGACATCAGGTTGGCTTCAACACTAACAGCGATGCTTTGCATATCTTCCAAAGTACGAGGAGCTCGTTCTCTCAGCTGGAAAGCCATGTCAGAATCAAATCCATCTGGGAATTTGATTAAGGCTAAATCAGGTGGGGGTCTGAGGTTTTGAGGGATAGATTTATAGACATTGTTGAATATAGTGCAATAATCCTACACAATTTCTTGGGTTCCTCTCTTTAAGTTTTCATACTCAGATAGAATCTGAAGAGGATCTTTCTTTTTCTCCCATTGGTTTAGGAATTGTCTATAGAGAGTTTCTAGGTTGTCTATACTATTTGTTGCTAAACCTCTGAACCAGGTTCTGACTTCCCCAGTTAAACTCTGAACGAATATTCTCATTTGCACATCATCAGTATCTATTTCATAAATTTTGAAGTAATCAATCATCTTCTTGGTGTGTTGTTGGGCTGTGTAGGTACCAATACCATCAAACTGAGTGATCTTACTTTGGTAATCCTGGGGCATGGCACCTAAGTTTCCTGGTAGTACGAGGGGGGTATACATGTTTTCCATTGTTGTAGGTAATGTTGAAACAATGGCTGGGGTTGGAATAACAGTGGGTGCTTGGGTTGTGGATGGAGGGTTGGAAGGGGTGGTCTGATGTGGAGTGGTTTGAGGTTGAGATGTATGAGGAAACACTGATGAGCTTGCAGAGGAAAAAATAATTACAGAGGGATTAGATGGTCCTTCAGTGGTAAGATCAGATTATAGCGAGTTCTGCAAATGTCTATCAATTAACCAATTGACAGCTTGAAGCTGTAATTCTTCGATGAACAACGGGTCTGGGACCAGGTCAATTAATTTAGAATCAGATGAAGTCCTAAACAAAGTGGTCTCAAAATATTCGTCAAATGGTTGATCTTCAAGGTAATTCCACCTAACAGGACAAGATGATGATCTGAAGGTGGGCTAAGGACTATCAGAACTTCCTTGACTTTCTTGTCTCCTAATAATTTTAGGGATTAGATTGGGATTCTCAAACACTTGTGGTGGATTAGGATCATGATTATCTCTAGTGTAACGAGTCCTTTCTGAAGCCAGGTTTTTAGGTTTTATTTTTTATTTTTCTTAACCGATATCAAAACAAATTCTATGACCTCTTTAAGATGCTTTAGATTTATGGTTTTAAACTTTCTTAAAGAATTATTATGACTGAGGATTTGGTCTCCCCAGCGGAGTCGCCACTATGTTATCACTCAGATTTTCCTTGACGTTGTTAGAAGAATGAAAGAGGTTCGAAGTAACCACAAACCAACTTTTAAGTATAGAATCTAGCCAATCTGTATTCAGAGAGGGCTCTCTCTTTAAGATTTAGCTTTGTTTTATAGGATATTGGGCTAGCTATGAAAGCTTGGGAGTTTTGATTGTGTTTGGTGGTGGAATTCTGGAGCAGATGGGTAGAATAGAGTATCTCAGTCCATTGGGCTATGGAGTCAACTGCAGATGGCTAAACTGGATTAGATCGTTTTAAAAAAGGAGGGCTTTACAAGGCAAGATAGCTAAACGAGACACAAATAATAGCTTTAAAGAAGTGAAATTATCTTGAAAAGGAAGAAGGTAAGTTAAGAATCCTTCAACAAATTTCAATATGAGGGAAAATGGGTGATCACTAATAAAAATCAATTTTCTTATTAAATGACCACAATGATAAACAAAGAAGCAAGGAGCAATTAAGAATTACCTGCCTATGATAGCTTAGAAGAAAACATTTAAAATAAAAATAATTTTAAAGACAGATTGCACTAAAGAACTTTCTGAAATATACTTTTTCGTTTGTTATTCACAGATGAAACACGTGAAATATTAAACTAGAAAACAATAATACATAAGATATAGAATACTTATTTGTCTAACGTTTAACACATGAATCCTGTAAAAAGTCATTTTCTTTATTTCTTCATCCAGCCAGCCATACAAGAGTTGTTCAACAACACTTTATTCCAAAATAATAAGTCTACAGAAATGTCAAAGAATCCACTCCAAGTACTTCGAATGAGGAGTACTTATACAAAAATTTTACAATAAAATATCTCATAACTGAGAGAGATATAATCTAGGAAGACTAACTATATGTTACATAAAAGTAGAGACAGATGGTCTCGAAGATAGAAACTAAAAGTGAACTGATGGTTTGCTATCCCTGTTTTTGTGAATGAGCTGGAGGCAGGCCCTATGATTGAGCAGCTTGTTGTCTTGCTCGTAATTCTATGCTGGTTGTTTTCTTTTTATCTTCTTACTGATGCTCTTTGACCTGTTCTGATACTCTTTACCTGCTTTATCCTTGTTCACCTTCTTTTACCAAAATTGACTATGGTAAATACTGAAAATTTACTTTTTTACCAAGGTAAATCATAAAATTTATGTCATATCTATCCACCATTCTTTCCTTGGTATCCTGGTTCTTTGAAGCTTCCTGAAGATTTCATCAGCCTCAGTGTATTTAATAAAATTGGGTTGTACTGGAAACAAATGTTTTAATTCATGTTTAACATAAAACAGGCTCTCTAGACTGTCATAGAGAACTCTGCCTGTAGGGAGTGCCTTGGGTACAGATGCACTAGCTGATGAACTGGTCCGGTTATTTGCATACTGACCCAATTTTTCAATATAATCCTCATGCCTCATCAATTTATCATTAATTACTAGAGGACTAGGAAATCCTTTGCTCTGTAAAATGCCAAACTTTTCCATAAATTCATCAATGTCCTCCTGCATGTTCTGACATCTTCTTTCTAAGTTCTGCATCAGAGACCTTTTGGTCAATATCTTCTTAATTTCTAGGATAGTCCCAGTTCTATCCTCAATATTCAGCTCTTCTAGCTGGTACTTATTTTTGTTGTTCAAAAAGTTTATTAGCTTGATAGCTTCCTCAGGCTTCCCTCTTAGCTCTTCCTTAGTTTTCTAAATCTCTTGAAGAGCCAATTTCACCAAGTCAATCTGTTCAAAAATGATTTATATGGATGACCAAACATTATTTATTGATTGAGTGATGTTGTTCCATAGGATTTTTCTAATATCTGTTAAAGGCTTTTCGAAAGTGAGATCATTTTCGAATGTTTTTACCTGCTGTGCCAAGCCTTTATTCTTCCTCACTTCCTCAGCAAAATTAATTTTTGAAACATCATATTTTTGTTCTAAGGTAACAAATTTTTCCTTTACCTTCTGTAATTCAGAGACTTGGAGTTTCATCTCCTCCATGTACTTGATTAACTCCTTAGTACTTAGACCTGAAGTTCCTGCTTGTGTTGTACCTATAATTGTACCTGTAATTAACTATGTTGTGGCCGAAGGGACATTTGGTGCAAGAGTTGTTACAAGTGTGGATTGTACTGCCGTGGAGATCACTGGTATTACATTTTGAGACTGAGAGGTCGACTCACTCTACCTGCTCTTTAGTGATTTTTCTAGTTCTTGCTCAGTCTCCTTCAACTGTTCATTTAGCTTAAGGACTAAGTCCATAAGCTCTTCTTCAGACTTCTTTTGAATAACTTTGGCAGTTTGTGGATGTCTTAGTGGAGGCAACTTTAACTGCTTTCTCAACGCAACTCTGTCTTCATCTTTCTTCTTTATTAAGGCCTCTGCAACTTTCACATCTTTTGGGTTATGACCCAATCCAATAACCAACTCCTGCAGTGATTTGATCTTGTTGTCCTCAGCCTGTGAAGAGGCTCTTTCTAGTTGTAACTGAGCAGTGTTATTTTTCAAAGAATTCTCTAATCGGTGGGCCATCATGGCTTTACTTGTCAAGGTAGAATATACCATCTACCATGTCTGCTTATGTAATTCAATCTGATCTAGGGGGTGAATGTCCTTGGCTATGACCTCAAAATCAGTTTTGAGGTAGTCTGCAACTGACTAAGGTTATTGTACTTTGGGCTTAAAAAAGCTCATCTACTTTTTACTTTCCTTGATGTCATAGGCTGACATCACCTATTCTGATTGGTATGAGCCATCTTCATATACTGATTATAGACTTGAGCCTTTAATGGTTCATTTATGGCCTTTATCTCTTTGAATTTCTCTTTGATGTCTAGGGCCTTGTTAAGTGAAAGCCTGAAGGATGATACTTTAGCACTATGATGTCTTTCCAGCTCTTGTCTTTGTGAGCTAGAAGGTGTTCCACCTGCTAGGAAAGTATGTTGACTGTCTGCACCTTCTTTTCTCTGACTCTATGTAGTTTCTTCAAAAAATTCCTCTTCTGAATGGGGATTTAGCCTGTGCTTTTTAGCACCAGGATGATCTGAAGGACCAGAAGCAGGGGTAGCTACTTCTCTATCTCTCTTTAAGCTCTTTTCCTCATTCAGAGGAGTCTGTAAAACTGGTGGATCTCCCATGTTAATTTGAGTTGGGTGGGTTTGTGTTTGAGCCTGCTCTTGAGAAGTTTCAGGCTGCTTTGACATGCTTGACTGCCCTGATGCAGGAGTGTTGGTTTCTTGGTCTTTTCCCTGTGATGGTTCTGCAAGTGGTGCACTAGTCTCCTGTGAGTGCCTTTGAGAGGTATCAACTGTTGAGGCACTAGTCTCTGATGCTAGCTTGTGAGAAGTATCAACTGGCACCTGTTCAAAAGAATCTAGGTCAAGTGTCGTTTCTAGATCTTTCATTACATTTTCTACATTGACCTTATCACTATCCATTTCTACAAGAGTCTCTTCACTTCATTCATCCATGTTGGCATATTGTTCAATTTCTGGGATTCTGTGATAAAAATAGGGTGATAGTCTATTTTTCATTCTCCTATCACAAATGAAACTATAGGGATCATATGGAATCCGACCAAAGCTTTTGCTTAATCTCATGTGGTCTTCTAAAAAAAAAATTGTTGCTTTTCCTGCCTCTCTATTGTTGCAGATAAATGAACCTAGGTGATCCTTAATTCTCAGTTGTGCTTTCTTTTTGGCCTTGGTAAAATGAACTTGATCTGAGTTGATCATTTGTCTATAATATTCCAAAGCAAACAGTCTTATTGGAACATATCTTGGTAGCTTGAATGGGGGAAGCTCACAACCATATACCTTGAATTCTGTGTGATTCTGGTATAAATACCAGTCACCTACTCTGTATTGTTTTGATAACTGAAGGATCATTTTGATCTCATCATTAATTCTAGGAGGAGGATTTCCTGTTAGTAAGGTGGTTGTTGGGTGGACAAACTGGTCAATGAACTCATTATAAGCAAAAGATTCATGGAAGATAGAAGTCCAAAAAATCATTGATCTTGGATTACTTTTTATCAAGTTTCTTGACAGAAAATGCGAACTTGTCAGACTGATAGTAGAAGATGAGGTGATACATGAAGGTGGAATACTTGAAACCTTTTCGTTTCCAGTCTCATGAACTGGTCATGGATTTTCAGAGCAATAAATGAAGTATAATTATACCTGACATCAGGGGGCTGACTAAGGGTAAAGATGGACAGCAACACTAAAACCAACTCATCTACATACTCACTAGTGTTGAATCCCATGACTGCAGCTATCATATCAACTATGATTTTGCCTGTATCTGTGAAGAAATCTGACATATAAGGAGGGGTATCTTTAGGTTGATGCTCTTTTAATATGAAAGTCTAGCAGAGTTAATTGAGTTCATATTGGGATAACTTAGTTGATTTCTCAAGCAAATCCCTAACGGAAATGGGGGTGAGGGCTTGACTAGGATGAAATTGCAGCATTTCATTGATTGAGTCAACAGTTATTATGAAGAGGACTGTTTGATTGGGAGACACCATTGCTCTAAGGTTAGGGTCATAATTTGCATAGCACTGATGGATTATATTAAGAAAAATGTGCATAGAGAGGAGAAAGTACATTGGGAGATTGGATTCCCATAGTCCTATGGTATCACAGCCATTCAAATGATTATCCTTACACTGGCAAAACACTTTCAGATGGTCTTTATCAGTGGTTAGGTCTTTTATTTGAAAATCCTTATCTTCCAGGGGCAGATAGTCTAAATCACGGTGAGGGGTGGTAATGGGTGCAATATTTAGGGCTATCGGGGTTTCCATTCTAGTTCTTGTGGATTCATATAGGAAACTCGGGTTTTTCAAGTGAAATTGATGAAACAGAGGGTCTGGGGAACTTGAATTTTAAGTGTGATAACTGAATTATGGTGAATTGGGATTCTTTTCAATTAATTTGTAGCGAAAGCAAGTATTTAGAGGGTTTCTTGACGGGAATTTGGAAAAATACCTGATTTTAGGGACGGGCAGCGGAAGGCAGGTACACTAGGTGTGAATGGAGGACTCTGAGCTGCGTCGACTGCAGATTTTGAAGTTGGTTGGTGGCTAGGAGCACAAACTGGTTGACCTCGTCGTTAAGTTTGCATGGACGTATGCGTTCATAGAATAGAATGACAAAATGATTTCTTTTGTTTTATATACAAAGTCAAGGATTTGGTGGGTTTTGGGATCTGGACGGGTGGTGTTAGCGGGAGGATTTGATGTTTTGTCGTTTAGTGGGAGGCGGTAAATTGTTTTTATCGCACCGCTCATGGAGGGAGGGCGATATTCGGGCTCATCCACGCGATTCCATACGATGAGCGACACATGGCAAGGGCACTGTTCACAAAATCGCTTCATGATCGCGCGCTAACGTTCGATCGCGGAGGGTCGTGCAATATGCACGATAGTCGTCAGATCTAGAGGGCTTGATCGGACAACTATCGGGGAGGTGATGGTGACGGAAATTTAATGAGGGCGGGCCCAACGCAATTAAAGATTTTTTAATCATATCGGGAGCAATGGGATTGGTCGGGAAAGTTAGTAATTAACCGTGGGGATTAGTTAATCCTTTTTTAATATGGCGGGGGTCAGGGTTCTTAATTAGTTACAGATTAACTAATTAATCCCTATTAAACGTGTATTATGGTTATATTTTACCGAGGGGTGGGATATATAAGTATTTGGGGTTTTTACCATAATTAAAATAATACGGGAGCGGGTGAATTTTATAAGGAAATTACTTAATAACATAAATTAGCAGTTAATACAAAATTGAACAGAAAGCGTTAAGTCTAAAACATTTTCATGTGTGTATTTGAAACTTAGACTAAGTAAATAATGAGGGCTTTTCATGGAAAATATTTTAATTTCCTAAGTAAAATAGGATTTTACTTAGGGAAAACTTTATGAAGGAAATGAATGACTTATAAAGGGGTATGATGATTTATGAATGGACTTAAGTATTTAGGCATTTATAAATTATTGGACCAAGGGTCTAGTCCCTCCAGAAGTCAAAGAAATGCTCTGAGCCCCTCTAATTTGATAGATACCTTGGCACTTAGGGGAAATTAGTGAAAATTTAGAGGAAATGAGTAGGGGAGTTAATTATTTTGACTTTGCTTGCTTGATGTGCCTTTCATGTGATACATGTCATTTGCCTTATGATGAAAGTAAAAATATTTTCACATTTTAGACATATCATTCATCACATGTTATTTCTGCAACCACCTCTACTTACCCTACCTACTTAACCTAGCATTTTTACTTCTTTATTAGGGTGCACTTAGACTGGCAAACCCTTATCGAACTTTTTTTCTTTTACATGGTAATGCCTATCTAAGTATACACTTATTACATCCAAGGGCTCAGATTAAACTATTGAGCTCATTTTTCACTCTACCTATCTACTCATATGCCAAGCTTAAACTGTTTGGTCAGATCTTTATTCTCTATTTCTACAACATAAAATTGAAATATGAACTAACCAAGTTTATATTGTTTGACTATTCATGAATTGTGGCATAGGTGACAAACTGCACACAATTGTTTATTATACAAAAGTAAAAAAGTAGTGGCATTTAGACTTGCACACTTTCTTGGTCTTTCTTTTGTTGGGGTTCATTTTTTTTCATTTTTTTGGTCTTCTTTTCACCCTTTGATTTTTTCTTTTAGGGTATACCCTCTTTACATTTTTTAAATTTTTTGGTTTTTTTACAAATATGGAAAACCTTTGCAACAAGTAGAGGTATGAACATATTACATATTCATCAAGTCAATCATGATATATGACACCTATTGGTATAGGGGCATAACAACATCCACAATGGTAGAGGTGATGTGGAATCTTAAATTCTGAAAATTTAGAGTTTTGTAAAAATGACCTTTTGGGTTTTCTAGGATCTAGATGAATATGGAATATTTGAATTTCCAAATGAATCCAAAAGTTTTGAAAATATGGATATCCAAATAATTGAAAGATTAACCATGTTAATTAATATGATGGGGTGTGATGATGATGAGGAAACCAAATTCTAAAGTGATGAGGTGGAGGTCAGGTGGTAGTTTTTGTGGAAATGGAATGGATTTATCTAGACATAGGATGATACGGATACTTAAAAATATCAATTTTTATAAAGAGGGGCCTTTTGATTTTTCAAGTTCAGATGTTGACAATTAACTTAGCTCTTTTCTTGGATACAAATGAATTTAAAATAATCATATTTCCAAATGAATCTAGAAAAGTTGCTAATATGGAGAACTAAAGATCGATGACTTTTATTAAAAGATATTAATGGAAATTATTGGATTCTAATGCACGCTGGCAGGTCAACATACTAGCTACAAACACGGCCCTATACAGTGGATACATGTGGCTAGAGGACACCCACATGTCAACTACATGTTAGTTTATGTGGCATTGTATGGTGGTGACACGTGGCTAAAATATCATGACCTATCTGCCATGTGTCAAGGGCATAGATGTTGACATGGTTCTAAGAGGAGTAAATATTTTGAAGGCCATAACTTTGTGTCAAGAGCTCAAAACTTGATGAGATTTATGTCTTTGGAAATCTCTTAGTGAGTAGAAGATGAAGGTGTCCTTAGAAAAGGGGTTTAAGGTGGTTCAAGAAAGATGAATTTTGATAAGCCTATCTCCTTAATATGACCTAGGAGGTTAGGCCCAAACACTCTATACCCTCAAAAAGACCCTGAGAGGATTAGGTGGGTTACAACGAACCAAGAAAATTTCATCAAATTTGACATATTTTTGAATCATTATATCATTGGAATAAGGTTGAAGAGGTCTATAACCTTTTACATCTTATGAATATCCAAAAAATATGCACTTTTCACTTTTAGATTATAATGTTTATCTTATCTCATCAAGAATGTGAGCCCATGCTACATTATCAATACACAAAAGTGGCTTACATATGGCTTAATGTTAGTCCATGATTCTTTTGATGTAATATTTTTTAAGCCTTTATGGGAGTGTGATTTATTACGTAATTTGCACAATTGATTTCTTCCACCAAATAATGAAAAATTAATCCTTTGGATTGAATCATATAGATAGCCATTTCATTTAATGTATGATTCTTTCTTTCGACAACACCATTGTTTGTGTATATGGAACAATATGTTGTATTTGAATTCCCTATGTACTACAATATGTTGTGATTTTTTTGTTGATGTATTCGCGTCCATTATATATTATTAACCTTTAAGGCTAATGTCCATATTATTTTTCACAAAGACCTTGTAGGCCAAGAACAAATAAAAAATTTCACTCTAAATCCAAGTGTCTTGTGAAGTCATAAATGAAAAGTACTTGTGTCAAAAGAAAGGAGGAGAAGAAAGAGGATTAGAAATCACTATGAAAAGGTTGCATAAGGGGATGAGGTGTACCAAGAGGCACATTTGTCAAGAGTGTCTTCATGTTGTTTCCCAAGAACACAACTAGCACAAATACTATCTTTGCAAGAAATGAGAGGAAGACTAGTTACCATATTTTGATTACATAGTTGCTACAATGAGTGATACTTTAGATGACCAAATCGTTCATGCCAAAGTTCTCTCAAGTCATTGCTATGAGCAGTAAAAACTAAGAGAAAAGATGATGACCCAAATTTTTCAAACTTATATGAGCTAGTAATATCATCAACAATTCTAGTGGCAAAGAAATGTTTGAAGTTTTTTTAAAATCCTTGATTACAACTTGCTTAGGTAAAAACTCTATTGTTTTATCTTCACCTAAATGAGTGATATGATATATTGATAGAAGGTTGTAGGAAAGACTTGGAACACATAATACATCATTGAAATCAACAATATCCACTTGAACTATTCCAGAACCTACAACACTGAGAGATCTATCATCACCAACAAATATTTTTTTGGTGTTGCAATCATTAATGGCAGAAAAATGGCTTTATCCTTAGCCATATGATAAGATGATCTAGAATCAATGAGCCACTCATCAAAAGAAGTAGATGTTGCATTGAACGAGAACCCAAAAGCAAAAGTGCTTGTTTGTGAGAAGAAGTGCTACAAGAAGAAGAAGCAAGATTGTTGTGCTTATTCATTGTTGCTTCTAAGGCCTCCATAATTTTTAAAACATTTAGACTCCATGTGGTTGTCTTTCCACAATAATTGTGATGTCTATCAATCCTCTTATTCTTTGAATTTGGGCATTAGTCACCATTAAGAGTATAAATGGTTTAAGAGGGTTTGGGACCCTTATTTTGCTTGTTTTTGTGAGGATGTTTCTTATTTGGAGGCTTGGTTTTATATTCCTGTTTGGACACTAAGGCCTCGTTAACTATACTTATGACATTGATAACTTCAATATACAAGAGCTTATCTTGCTCTAATTCGAGAGTCACATATACAACCCCTAGATTTTCTCTAGTGGCATAGAAGGTATACGCAAAAATAGAATATGAGAAATAATTAGGACATAAATTCATGATCTAATTTTTAAAATGATGAGATCTCATAAAATTAGGTTTACTAAATATATTTTTTCACATTTATTGAACTACATTTAAGTCATCAATCCATTGAATATGAAATCACAAATAAGCATAAATGGACATTTTGATTAACCCATATGCTTCCTCATTCTTATTATCCTAATCAACTTTCCTATCAACATCAGTGGCGGATTTTCCTTTTTCAATGTAAATCCAATACAATCTTTTACTTCTTAGTACATCCTCAATGTGGGATTTCAAGGAGAAGTAGTTGATATTGATAAGAAAAAATTCTCTTGGAGTGTCCATATTAAAATATGCAGATAATATGGATTCAAAATATGAACTTGAGTAGCCCATGAGACATAGAATAGATGGTGACAGGATGTTCTATTAAGGCACTCGACAGGGAAAAGGTCACTAGTTCAAAACCTCATGGGCAAAAATCCAACCACGTTAAGGTTGGTGTGGCCCAGGCTAGGTGTGATCCCCGAGTGATTTTGATGACTTAGATGCCCTTGGGTCGCGATTATTTAAGCCATAGGTTAGGCATGGCAGTGATTTCAAGACTCACATTACTTAACAAACAAAAAAATAAAATATGAACTTGACTATTTGGATGGATAGTTCTTTCAAAAAGAGACTATTTAAGAAAAAACGACATTAAAAATGGACTTTGAATATGAAAGTTATCCCTTTATAATAATCATAATAAAAAGTATTAATGATAACAAAGAGCCATGTGGTGGGTAGAAGTTGGCTCATGTGATGTGGAAATCTCTCACTAGTTTTGCATATAAGCTCACTCTTACAAATAAGTTACTTTATGAAGTAGCTCACTTTTATAAAACAAGTGAGAATCACTTTTACAATGAAGTTAATTTATAAATGAAAGTTGCATGCAAAAAATAACTTTAAAAAAATTATTAATGTTATTCATAATGATTAACTTTTGCAATACACGTGAAATAAGAGATCATAGAAAATAGCATGATAAGCTAAGCCAATTTGAGGCAGGAGAAACCTTTAAAAATGACAATGTAAGCTCCTCTAGGCCAAGCACCAATCAACTAAGGTCACATGAAAAGACCCTCTCAACCATGTCAAAAGGCAACCAATTCCTAAATTTTTTAAGTGCTCAAAATGGCTTGAAATCTAACACTAGAAATGCATGCCATATTGGGTATCTAAAACTCCAACAACTTGCTAAAAATAAGACCATGTTAGAATCAACTAAAACTCAACCATAGATAAATCTCTCAATTGGGTCCTTAAATATGTAATCATCCTATCAATCAGACTACTATCAAGATTGCAAAAAATGGAGAAAAAATCCAAAATTGTTAGAAATAGGAACTTCTCAAATTTCCCTGAAATTTGAACTCCATACACATATCCCCAAAGAATACCCAAATTAATAATCACATTCCAAAAAATTTAAGACCGCAAAAACCAACCCAATCATGCCCTTTGGGGTCAACATCCTCCCCTGCCTACTTTTTATACCACATTGATCCCCGAAAACCTTGGTGCTCACATTGCAGGGTCAATACAAATGCCACGGAGGAATGTCCGAAGCTTATCACCAAGTGGGAAGATCGTGCCGGCTAGAGGGGTGCGAAACTTATTAACTCAAAGCTGAGGTAGGATGACGAAATATATAGACAAACCATCAATATTGTTACCAAAGTAGGGGCTCATACAAGTGGAGATATAGGTTACCCCTATCAACCAAGGGTTCGAAACGTTGAGACCCGAGCTTCACCATTTCACCCTGCGCAACAGAAGGAGTTCTACAAAGAAGTTGCTGCCACAAGTACAAAGCACCTACTCTACTAAATCAGTTATCTACCTATACTTGTGATGGAACCTATGAATATACCTATATGAATAACATGTTCAAGAACCTATCCAACCATCTTTTTTTAAATAACAAAATCATGCAACCATCTTCGAAGTCTAAAAGATACTCCATGAACCATGGATGGATTGACCAACCAGTCCCTCTTGTAATATACCCACAATCAAATAAAAATACACACCCTGATTGGATTTTTAAAAAATCCAATTTTGAGTGCTAACATATGGAAAATGGAATGACATGTTAGAAGATATGATCAAAATACAAACGGTACCTAAGTGGAGGATGGAAATGTGAACGGTGTTTTCTTCTTGCCCTTTTCTCATTGCCAATGGAGGGGAGAGTAGAAGAAAAACGACGAGTATGATGCTTTGTTAGGAAGTAATAGTTGAGAAACTCATTGTGGCATCCAGCCGATGAAGGAAACGAGTGTGATGCTTTGTTGGGAAGGAATAGTAGGAGAACTCATTGTTGTAGCAAGCCTATGGAGGAAAGAGTCTGATAGGTCAGGAACAATAACAAATATGTCAGAGTTCGTTTCTTTTAGAGGAAGAGCTTGTTGGCACTACAAAAGAGGAGTTAATAAGAGAGATTATTTCAAAAAGCTTCCAGATTAATTATTGGGGTACAATACACCAGAGGAACCCTATGAGATGCACTTCGAATGAGTTTTACATCAGTATATGAAGCATTTATATTGTTGCAATTGATTAAATAAATTACCGGAGTTTATTCCCCAACCGTTCTCCACTTCACAAAAAAAAAGTTTTGTAAATGGTTATGTATGGTTATTCTTTTGTTTTATGTCCGTGCTGTGCTGCAAATAAAGAGATTTTAATTAATTACTTCAAATCTTAACAAAATAATTTTATAAGAAGTTCAAATTTGAGTGTCATTGGGAGATTTTGATCACCCGCTGGATTTTCAATCTATTGGACTACAGCAAGTTCTCCTCTGAGGCTTGTGGTAACTATTGTTGAAACATCAATTTGAAAAGCTACAGAGCAAGAGAGACTTCAAATGTTAGAGGAAATTAGCAGCAATCTCAACGAGAAACGAAAGAGATGGTAAGAATGATAAAGCAGTTGGAGGAAGAAAAAGAAAAGTTGCAAACCAATATGGCTGGGCAATTAAAGTCCTCATTAGGACAATGGAGAAGTTGGAGGACTGTGAATAGAATCCATTCTCAGTAGAACGGACAGCCTTGAGGAGCAAAATTTTCAAGTCATTAAGAAGCTACAGCAATATTTCTCTGCAAAAGGAGTCGTGGCCGAACTTTAAGCAGAATTGGAATAAGTGAAAGAGAAGTTTCCAACCAAAAGGAGGTAGTTGACATGTAAGATTCTCAAATCATCACTAAGGAGAGCACAGTAAGTACTTCACCACAAGTCCATTCTCAAATTCAAAGTACTTCACCACAAGTCCATTCTCAAATTCAATCCATAATTTCTTTGGTTACTTTTAAAAACACGCCAAGGGATAGGCTCTAAACTGCTGCAAGAAATGGACTTCAATGGTTAAGGTCTTGACAAGAATGGTCAAGGATCCAAGATTCCCGTTGAGGTAGAATCCCAGCCTTTGCACAAAAGTTTAGGGCGTCTTGTGGGTATTGTTGCAGTTGGTGAATTTTCATAAGCGCAAAGGCCAAGTACGTTCCAATGTACAGATATGCAGCCATCCTCGACAACAAAGCACAGCTCAAGGAGGTACCAAAGCCAGCAAGATTATATTTCTGAAAGCTGACGAGGCAGAATGCAAAGAGCAACAAATTTGCACAAGCTCAGAAGAGGACAACAAAAAGGTGTCCCAGGATATAGCCATGTCCAAGTAGCTAGAAGATCAGGTCAAAGAGCCAACAAACACAACAATATCCACAAAAGGTATGTCAAGCTCAAAAGTATTTTGTTGTTTTTTTCGTTGGAAGAGAAAAAGCCATAATACACCAATGTTGGAATCGTTATCCATTCCATTTCAATGGAAGAAATGACCATTGCATGTCCATGTGTTAGAAGAAGGAACCCACCGTTAAAGACCCTCGATTACTTTTCAAGGAGGAAGATTTCAAGAAACATTCCTCAACCTAGGGAGAAGAGAAGGGCTAAGAGATAAGAAAGTGTTGCTATTCAACAGTGCAATGACAAAAAAATTAACTGGCTCTTTAAAATTAATGGACATTGGGATGCAGAGTTTTGGAAGTTTCATCTCAATTTACACCCCAAGAACCACAAGGGCAAGTCAAGAAAGAGATGGCAACCAAAATCAAGTGGGCAAGAGCTAAAGATAGTAGCAGTAATCAAGAAATTGAAACACATGAAGAAACTCACTCTTCTGAGAAGGTTGCTAATTAGCCCAGAGTCTTCCAAGGAAGTTGCCTCATCAACATTGCATGGTGAGAAGTCGTTTCTGGAACCTTCGTAGAATTTCTTCAGGGTCTCCTGCAATAGTTTGGTGATACCCATTTGGGTTGAGTGATATCTACTTGTATGCATGCATTAACGTTAATCTATTGTAGTTATGATTGGAGAATGGATGTGCTGGATAGCTATTCTAAATGCTAGCAAAGGATGCTTATTTTATTAATTTGTTGTGTTGGCATATGTAAGCTTTCCTGATTAACAAATGTCATGTTTGGCAGATAAGCTGTAAGAGCAGCAAAATATTTATCCTGAAGTTTGACACAGAGTACAACTGCATAATCTTGTATAAAGCATGTAGGCACGAGTAAGAAAACATGGAAAATCCTCAAGGTGGAAGAAACAGCAGCGAGAAGATTCTCGTAGCAGCAGCAAACAAGCAATGAATGGGTGTACCTGGAGAAGCACAATCAAGCCAGAAAAATTGAGCATATTGGTTGTTGCTTAAAAGTTAAAAGATATCTACTTGGGGCATGTTTCCTCCTCATTATTTGAAGAGGTGTAAGGGCAACCGGAAGGTAGTTGGAGCACTTACTGTAATTTAAAAAAGGTGGCCTCATCGCAACTACATAGCAATCATGGTAAAAAAAATATCCTTAAGACTTTTGGGTTGAGTCCCTGAAAAGCCCCTCAAATTAGGTTGTTTGGACATCCCAATGTAATGGAATCTACAAGTAAATTGCACAAGAAATTGTTGCCTCCATGATTGGAAAATTAATTCATAGTTGTTACAATAGTTTGCAACGAATGTCCCTTGTTTTATTTTGTTCATTAGGACATCCTTTAAGTATGCCACATGAACCAAGGCGTGGTATTCGAGGATAAGAATAATGAGGACCAAATTTTACCCAAACAAACCATGCAGATGCATATTCAAGAAGTTGAATTCAAGAGATTGGATTAATCAGTGTCAAATAAGAATGAATGAACAAGATTTTATTTGCAAGTTCCAATGGCATTGCATATTCAAGAAGTTGAATTATTTGCAAGTTCAAATGGCATTGAGTGGATGTAGTGGATATCTTTTCTAATGTTTTTCAGATACCCATCAGCCACTTTAAGGCCCTTCTAAGTTTTTAAATGTTTATAAGTATATATAACATGGTTTATGATATTCACACTGATAGTTATCTGCCTTTGTTTAATGTTTAGAGTGGAAGTAGAAGACTCGACACGTTTGATATTCAATTCTTTGTCATTACTCTTATTTCTTTTAAATAAGAAAGGCATTACTCTTATTTCTTTCAAATAAGAAAGAATAATTTTAATTTTTTTTTTTTTTTTACAAATTCATATAATATGTACAGTAACATTTTAATCCAGGAGTACATTTTTATTGGATAGTGTTTTATAAGTAATAGGAAAAATTTTAAGGATGGATGTTTATCTTAAAATTTACAAATTTTGACATATTTTACTAATTCCTAACATGTAAATAGTAAAATATTTGACGATATTTTTTTAAAAATACTGAGATTCTATTTATTTTATATTTAGTTTATATAAATTTTTGGTGATTTTTAAAGTAAAATATTTTTATACTATAAAATTTGGGTGAATAATTTTTGGAAAAAATGAAAATTGGCTAATTTTTTTTTTATAAAAACATAGAAAATTAACCTATTCTCAAAACAAATCCCTAATAAACAAGTAATAATCCTCGCGAGACAAAATGCCAAAACCATACCTATCAAAATAGATGTATCTGTTTTCGCATATCAAAAAAGTAACATGACTAACACGACATGAAAAATATATCTAATTAGAAAAGAAAAATAAATTAGAACTTTGCTCTAGCCTTGTATAAACCTGTAATGGTTCAAATCAAAGAATGTGTTCATCCCTAAACTTCTACTTCACTAATACTATTCATAAGAACTAATTAAATTAAGTGCATATCACAATCACATTGCATTTACATTGGCAATCAGGACTATGCAAGAACCTCCAGTGACCTTGGGACAAATTGGGCAGCTCCAACATGGCTAAAAGTCAATATAATAGTATGGGAAAACGCATGTCATACAGATGGGCAGATCATAATGACCTCTACAGTGTGAACCGTGACCATAAGCGATGGCTATCATTTAATTAATCAAAGGAATTGTATTATTGTCTAAGATAAAATAAAAGAGAAACTTGCAGTTGACAATGGGCATAATGAAAAATAACGGTTGATATGGAATTCAACGGAAGAATCACAAAAACTGCATTCAGGATGTCTCCAGGGGCTGAGAATACATTGAAAAAATTCAGTAACACTTTGGTATGCTCTAGTGGGTTAGGTATAACTTGTATTCCCAGTTTGTCCATTACAACCAGAGAGCAACTCTCGATGAAAATGAACAAGCATGAAAGTAGGAGTTACGTCACCGTCAACCAAATAATTTCTCATGCATAAAGCACGTACTTCTGCTTTTCCATTTCAAGATTCTTTCAGACATTACACTTAGATAAACATTTAACTTTGCGATGGAGTTGAGGTTGTGTCAACAGTTATGGTTAACAGTTGTGGTTTTGGACACCTAGTATTGGTGGCTTGTGGTATTACATGTAGTTGAAGCTGTTAAAAGGCTTGTGTATTCTCCATTGTATTGAGTCATGGTTGGGCAGTGAAAGCTTAGGTTGTTGGCCGGCTTAGTTGTGTTTTAGCCAAGAACAATAATAAATCTATTGTTGGCTGCATTGATGAGCATGAGCTTGTGTTAAAAAAAAATAAATTGTGAGGTTGGGCTCAGAGACGGAGCACAACTTCCATGGAAGTAGGTTTCTTGTGGTGAAATGAAAGAATGAAGGCTTAAGGCTAGGATAGCAACGAAAGATAAACTAATTATTAATGGAGTTCAATATTTTTCATGTACACCTAGACATGCACACCTTGGTAAATCACTGGAAAACTCTGAATGTCCACTTAGGTGACATGGGACACGTGATGGTATGATAAAACATGTTGAGCTAGGACAGCATGTGAGATTTTCAAATACCCTTACGTTGATTGGGTAGGGCCTAGAGGTGAGTGGTGGCCACTAGCTCACTTGCTTGATTTGCCCAGATTTGGCCAAGGAAAACCTAAAGTCAAGTTTAAAGGGGGGATTGTTAGATAAACTTGACCCTGCGATAGAGTTGAGGTTGTGTCAACAATTATGGGTAACAGTTGTGGCTTTGGGCACCTAATATTGATGACTCATCGTATTGAGCTCATGGTATTACATGTAATTGAAGTTGTTAAAAGGCTTGTATGTTCTCCATTGTATTGAGCCATGGTTGAGCGGTGAAAACTCAAGTTGTTGGCCAGCTTGACTGTGTTTTAGCCAAGGACAACAATAGATCTATTGTCGTTGGTTGAAAGCTCTACTTGATGAGCTTGGAAGGATGCAAGAGAAAGTGAATGTGTTATGTGACAGTCAAAGTGCTATTCATTTGGCCACAAATCCATCTCATCACAGAAAGACTAAGCACATTGAATGATTGATGTAAGGTACCATTTTGTGAGACATGTGATTTGATGGTGGCAAAGTAGCTCTCAAGAAGGTCCATACACAAGAGAATCGTGCAGACATTTCACAAAACCAGTTTGAGTAGAGAAGTTGCGATGGTGCTTAGCTTCTCTTGGCTTGTAGAAAAAATGATAAATAGGCATGGGCAAGGGATTAGGAAAATTGTTGTCAAAGTGGAGATTGTTGAAAAATGACTACAATTAATGTAAATGATGTAATTATCTGAGTAAATCTACTTTTCCATTCAATCAGTTTTTATAATGAAAGGAAGTTATGTAATGAAACTGCCCATATTAATTGGCGATTCCCTAAAAAGGTAGATATAACTTGAAGAATCATTTTTTGAGCAATAAGATTTCCAATCTCTTCCCGTGGAGGTTTCCTTGACATACTATCAAGATTTTACCACATAATTTCTTGTGTTAATTTGTGTGTGATTCAGTTTTCTATTTTTATGCATTTCTTTCTTGATTGAATGTTAATAACTCTATAATACCAATATACACTTTATGAAAATGTCCGTGAATTTAATCTAGGACTGTCTAAAATAATGGGGATCACCATGATGCATCTATTTCAGACTTCTATGTCATTTTCTTGATTTTCTACGAATTGAAAATTTGGAAGAGCATCACCGGGATATCAAAGTTCATATATGCCAAAGAAGGATATCCCTGCCATAGAACTTAAAATACTACGAGTAGGGAAAAGCCCAAAGTATAACAATACACATTAGACCCAACCAAAGTAAAATTCTAATAACAGAAAACTGGCAAAAGGCTTTAAAATTAGGACTGTACCTTGTTAAGATCACGTCTTGCAGACAAATAAGAAATGATTGGTGAAAATACACCTCAGTAGAATTGGTGTTAAAATCTGGTGTTGTTAGAATCTAGAGTATCAGGATCAATGAAGTTATCTCCTTTCCATGCCACACTGGGAAAAGTTTTATCTCATAGATTGTTGTAGATGACAAAATGAACCTTATCTCATAATGATCTTACATATGTCATAGAATAAACATCAAATAAAGATATTAATATATATTTTTTGATTAGAAGGTCCACCGGCACCATAAGTGCTGGCAGAGTCTCGAATGTTCAATGCAAGACCTCTCCCATTAAAAGTCACTACTACAAATGAAATCGTAACTGTTTTACTAAGACTGTTAAACTTAATACTCTCCGATATTCTTGCGTTTGTGTTTCATGCTTGATCGAAACTGGAATATGTAGAAAAAAAAATTGCACCCTTGAAAAAAAATAATAATTGAAGAAACAAATTAGTCTAAAGAATAGAAAGCATAATCAATTAAAAGTGTGAAGGAAAAAGGTTAATGGGGGCTTAGATGGTTGGCAAAGTGGGGGTGGTCACATTCCCCTCATCAGGTTTCAAATCCTCATAGTACATGTTGGTCCCTTGTGGTCCATCCTGGCCACAAAAACTGTTTGAATGTGGTGATGGACAAAGTTTCTACCCTGAGTGTCAACCGCTTTTTGCTTTGATGCTGACTGGGCAGCATTCAGTCAAAGAAATCACAAGAAGAAAAGGGAACGAGAAAAATGTCAAGAATGGCCTGCACAATAGCATGCAGCCATGTACACACTGTTTAAGGCAAGACATTCTTATGGAAAAATGTCAGATACCAGAAACGGGCAAGTTACTATTCAGTGTTTTTTTCTGGTAAAACATTGAATTATGAATAACACTTGTAATTTAACTAGGATGAACTTTGCTGACAAATCAATACTAACTTTTAAGTTATTAACCTTTTAGAGTAGTTTTACATGGAGGTTATGATGGTCAAGGTGGGAGCGCAATCAGTAGCTGTATCACTTATCTAAAACTGGTCTACAGCAGGATGATGGGAGATGGTTGATTAAAGAAAACAGAGTGAAGAGCATTATGAACATTATCATCGTCCTTCCATAGAAGGTGACCCACAACATCAGTTTAAAAATATGCAGCAGCGACACTTTTTGGTTTACAGTTTCCAGAATAACTGTGGTGCCGATATATTATGATTATGCTAACAGTGCAGCCTATTTTGGAACAATTTTATGAAAGACTTTTATGTAATATCTTCAAGGTAGCAGATCTTTTTGCTGTTAGGATTGCATGAAATGAAGTAGCATAGGTAGATTACATGCCCCTTTCTGACTATTTATATTTATATCTTTATATCTGAATGCATTCAACAGAATATATATAAAATAATAATAATAATTTTGCATCCTTTACTATTTATATTTATATGTGAATGCATTCGTCAGAATACAATAAAAATAATATAATAATAATTTTGCATCACTTACTAATGAAATAAAATTATGATTTTTTTTTCCAAGAAAAAAAGATATGATGTTCAAGATAATCGGTATATTATTTGGTATTCCATTATGAAAGCCACTGCATATTCCACATAATATTAAATAAAAAAGCTTATCAAGATAGTATTTTACTTTTCCAAGAAATTGTCTAAAAGGAAACAGCACACATGCCAGAGTAACTGAAAATAGACATTAGAAAATGTGGCGAAAAGAATGTTGCCAAAAAAACAAGCCAAAGAGAAAAAAATATCTTCATATTCCAATAGCTTTTTTATGCCAAAAAACTGTACTATGTCCGGATAAGTACATGACACTGCACGTTTTAATTCCTATTATTCTTCAATTTATGTCAGCTGCCATGGAAAATCCGGTAATGCTTGGGTTAAAAGAGACTGGCCACAAATAAGAAGTAGCCAGCAAATATAAACTTATAAAGAATGATCTTTCTATTTACATATCAAAGTAAGAAGAATGAGAGGCCAGGGTACGTTCAATCAGATAGTATGGAGTGAGTGCCTAAAGGGATATCTTCGAGTTTACGATTGCAACTGTGAAAAGAAACACTCTAATCTAAACACCAAAAGATTTTTTTTCAGAAAAAGCAATCTTCAACACTCTTTAATACACCAAAGATTGCTTGTGAAAAATTATCTCAGTTACCAAACTTAAACGGGGAAGATACTGAAATAGGCCTGCGTGCAGCTCTTGCTGACTTGATTGAAGCAACAAGAGAGTCTCCCTGAGTACCTAAACCTCTTCTTCCTACTAGCTTTACTCCAAGTTTCTCATACAAGTATCTCAATCTATTTTCATCTCCTCCTCTAACCTCCCTCAGTTCAAGTGCTTGCTGTTGTGATATTAAAGTGTACAAATGAAGTTGTTGTTGTTGATTGAAATGTGATTGAAGTTGTTGAGATATAAGCTTGTTTGAATGTTGTTGATCTGTTTTTGAATTATCACTACCTTTCCTTCTTGTTCCACCCACCATGACCCTCAATAGTGCAGTTGATTTAGGGTCATCCGATTGTGGATCAAAGAGAACAGAAAAACTCCCAAATTCTAGATCGGGCTGTCTAAATAAATCAGCTAGAAGAGCTGCATAAGATTGAATGTCTTTTGATAAGCCCCGTTCTACCTTTGATGGAATTGACCTCGCAGTTGCGGCATTAGAAATATTTGCTGCCTCCCGCAAGCCACTTAAGAATGCACCATGCATGGTTGCTGGATATCGTCGATTAGTGGCCTCTCCAGCAAAGAAAAGTCGGCCCTCTCCCACACTTTCTGCTAAAATGTCATAGTCATCACCTGAAGCCCCAACTGCAACATGTGAGTATGACCCAAGACTGAAAGAATCAGTGCCCCATCTTGTACAAACTGTCTGAATGGGATCTGGCACATCAATCCCCCGCGGACAATAAATTCCTATACATGTAACCATAATTAGAAGATGAGTCAATTATCGGACAGGATTAAGTGTATTCCTTTCAACATTCCAAACAATTGAAGCTCCGACTAAAACAGATTTTTCAATCATCTACAACCCCAAATTTGAAATGACAAAAAAACAATACAAGGAAGATGACCATTGTTGCTATCATTTGTGTTCCTAAATTCTTACCTCTAAGAATCTCAATAACTCGAGCCACAGCATCAGCAGCATGCATGCTCTCAAACTTGATTGCAGCATCTCCCGCCACAAGAGCAAGTAAAAGTGGTCCTCCAGACACAGCGGCATAGCTATAAAACAAAAAAAACTCACCCCGGCGACTGGTGTCTTCAGACAGATGCCCGAATGTGTCAAGCTCTGCACCCCAAAACACATGGGTGAAAAGCATAGCAACCTTGTTTAGCAATCCAAACCCTAATCTCTTTATTGCATCAATCTTCCTTTGAGGCAATTCAGGAATAAACCTGATTGAGTTACTCTTCAACACCCCAAGTGGAACAGTACACAGGACCATATCCCCTTGAAACACCTGAGTTCCAGCCAATACTTGCACCCCATCACTCCCATACCGTATCGTCTGTACAGTTTTCTCATAATAAATTGACAGATTCTCTGTCAAAGCCTGGATCAACCTACCGTTACCTCCAGGCAAAAAACAATGATCCCCTCCCATTTCATAGGGGTCATCTTGATCCCAAAATGCAAGAGACAGCTTCAAGAGCAGTCCAGCATTGGCATATTCCAAATTGGCGAGATGCCAATTAAAAAGCCTATCCTCATCTACTTCCTCCGCCACGCCGTACACCTTTCTAAAAGTCTCCAAAGCTGTCCCCAGGGAAATATCCACTGCAACCTCACCCATCAATTGTCTCAGTTGACCTGCCTTATCTAGCAACTTATTGAATGCCTCTTCAACCTTCGCATCCACCTCTATATTGACAGGCTGCCCATCTGGCTGATACAGAGGGCACTTATCCCTCACCTTATGAAGTGAGTATGAAAGTTGCCTAGCCAACACACCAAGTGGGTTTCCATGAATTCCTGTCAGAACACTTCCCCCTAAATCCGCTTCGGCAGCAATATTCCCCATTTCCATCCTCTTAGTATAAACCCTCCCACCAGGCCTCTTCCTGCCCTCCACTATGATCACCTTGAAGCCAGATGACAACAGTTGCCGGGCTGCGGCCAACCCTGCCAAACCAGCTCCTATAATCACTACATTGCCCTTGGTGGCCTGAATAGGAATCGCAGATTTGATTGCAGGAGCAACCCCAAAATTAATATACCCATGCGTTAAAAGGAAACTGTATGCAGAACTTACCAGGCTCTTGTTTTTTATGGGGATGGAACTCATGACCTGCTCCTTACTAAGATACGCATTCACATTGTCTCTCCAGCGACCTAGAATATGGTTCCTGATGACAATGTAGTTGGCCTGCTCGGTGCCCCCCACCGTTGAAACCACACTGGATTCGATCTCTTCTTCAGTCAATGAATCAACTGGAAAACCCACTGAATGGGCAACCATGGCCTCTTTGTTGCCAGAATTGTCTGTGCTGCTGTTATTAATAATTATGTTTTTCTTCCTCCTTCCTCTGCCGCTGCTATGAGATGGGACGTCTCCCAAATTATTGTTAATAATGGGTCCTGCAATGGCAATGGGCTCTGTTGCCTCCTGTTTGATATCGATGTTGTCCGTGATTTTTTTCCTCTTTCTCTTCTGATAAGTAAGCGGGGTATTGGGCTTCGGAGCATCATGACCCAATTGAGATCTCGCAGAACTGGGTGTGGAAAAAGCCTGAGGATTGAGGGAAGGATTTCGGGGTGGGGTTTGAACTTGGGGCTCTCCCACATGGGTGGTCTGTGAGGAAGTCGATGGTTCCTCCATGACTTGAACAACAAAATGAATGAATCACAGGCAAGAAAAAAGAATGGAGATTACCGAATTCCAAAACTCACGCTTTTAGTTGTCTCCAATTTTGTGAAGTACACCTCATCAAGCTTGTGAAGTACGTGACGTGTAATCTCTTCGTAATTATTATTATTATAAAAAAATTTTAATTATTATTGATACAATTACATTAAAAATGTTAACGTTGGTCATATAATTGAAGGTTTTATAAATATAATAAAAAAATATTGCAACACGGAAAAACATTTATCTATTAATCTATAAAAAAGATAGGTTTCATGTATAATTTGTGTGAGATAATGCAATTAATAAATTTTTTAATACATTACAATTGTTATAAGTATTAAGATTAAGGATGTGCTGACATATTTCATTGAGAGTCAATTTAGGCGTTTAATTTAAAAAATAAAAAAATTAACATATCTTTATCCATCTTAAGTTGAAATAAGAAGCCTTAAGTTGAAATAAGAAGCTTTTCCATTTTAATTTGAAATAAGAAGCCTTAAGTTGAAATAAGAAGCTTTTGGCAATTATTATATAATGATCAAATACTTACTTGGTGAATGTTCTTTGGTAAATTTTTTCATATGTGTTTTTGGTTTTTTCTAACATAGTGAGTAAGTTTTAGAAATGTTTGGATGATAACATGAAAAGCTAGAAAAGTTCTAGAAATTTATTTTAAATATAATGATCAAATGCTTGCTATAATAAGGTCAGAAGAATCTAAGAGTGAGTAAGTTTTAGAAATGTTTGGATGATACTATGAAAAGCAAGAAAAGTTTTAGAAATGTATTTTAAATATAATGATCCAATGCTTGCTTGGTGAATGCTATGTAGTAAATTTTTTCATGTGTTTTTTATTTTTTCTAGCTTACCCTTATTAAGGGTCCAATGAAACTAGGAGTGGGTAAGTTTTAGAAATGTTTGGATGATATCATGAAAAGCTAGAAAAGTTTTAGAAATGTATTTTAAATATTTAAAATTTAAAATTACAATCAAGTTGGCCTAGGATTTCATTATAAATTTCATCATCTATTTTTCTTTATCTCACACAAAAATGCGGTGGTATAAAAAACTTCAGCACTAGCCTTTTCCGCACAAAATTGGTTTTTCTAGCTTGTCCTGGAAATCGCATTCTCACGTTGGACAACTTACTACACAGGAGCTTTCATGGCCCAAATATATGTAATTTATGTCTAAATGTGATCTGAATTTAAACAGAAACGCAACAAATTACAAATATAACCATAAATACAAAAATGCAGCGAGAATAACACTTCATTTCATTAATATCAAATACTGAAATATGCTTACAAGCATAATGGAAATAAGACTAGCTCGAGCAATGGTAGCTTATCTCTGAGAAGAGATGTGGCGGCAACATGCCTCTGAACTATATTACAATGAGGCTCAAGGGCCTATTTATTATTGAAAAATATGAGAAAACCTTAACCTCAGGAGATGTAACGCCAAGAGTTTGTGGGCCTCGTTGGGGTTAGTTGGGCAACCAACTTCATGGGGTCATAACTTGGTCATATTGTCTCCATTTGGTGTGTACAATACCTTGTTGGAAAGGTCTCTCCGAATACTACAGGTTTTGATGGAGGTATGTGTCGCTACGGGCCGTGGCACTACAGGCCTATAGCGGACCTCAAAAAAACATTGTTTAGGGGGTCAAAATGGATCCAGAAGTTCAAGACCCAACACTGGAGATCTAGGTGGGATAGGTGGGTGGCCACCAGTATCCACCTGGATCATTCCTCCCCCCCTTAGGGATCAATGGTCCTCATTGCATGCAGAACATCCATGAGGTGAGGAAATTCCTATTGAACCTGGTCCCTGGTGAGCCACTTGCTTTGGTGCGAGAGTTGGCTAGCTTTGACAACTCAATATAGTTGGATATTTTGTTAGTGAGTGTTCTTGATCTTTGTGTCCATAATTTGATCAATTGTGCCCTATTCCATGCAATTTGAGCTTAACTATGTTGGTGTGAGTTGTTCTATAATGTCTGATGTGTCCAACAATGGTGGGAAGTATGGTCGAAGGCGATCCACATTGAACACTCGGTGCAGGCCAAAGAATGGAGGAATGTTGAGCTCAAAAGCATTATCTCCCACAACCTTGGTAATGGTGTAAGGACCATATCGGAGTGGTCTGAGCTTCCGATGGGCTCCGATAAGGCGTTATTTCTGCAAATGCAACCAAACTTTGCTGAAACTTGTGTGGCACCCGATGTTGATCATGTCGCTGCTTGTACTTGGCATTTGACTTCTCGAGGATGTCGTGAACCTGCTGGTAGATATGTTGGATGTGTTCAATAAATTTGGTTGCTTTATCAACCTCGGACAATACATGTGTGGATTTTGTCTGTGTAGTCGCATGAGGCATGGCAACATCAATCAGACACAATGGTTGAAATCCCAAACCTGCTTGAAAGGGACTGCGACCATTCGAGCTATGGAGAGCTCAATTATAACTCTGTTGCACATATGGAAGACTCTCATGCCAGGTTCGAGGATGCTTGGAGTTGTACATGTGGAGTATGTGCACTATCATCCTATTGACGACCTTTGTCCAGCCATCAGTCTGGAGATGGAAGGCAGTTGATTTGGTGAGCATGGTTTCTAATAGCGTCAAGAGGCTTGGCCAGAATGTGCTCAGGAACCTGCTATCTCGATATGATATAATGGTCTACGAGATCCCAAAATGTACCCATACTCCTTCAAAGAATAGTTTGGAAGTGTCCTCTGTTGTGATACTCTTCTTGCAGGCCGCCCATATAGCCAACTTAGAAAATCTATCCATGACCACAAATACACAGTCATTACCATGCTTGGTAGAAGGGAGGCCCTACATATAGTCTATGGAGATGGATTCCCATGGCTGGATGGGAGTATGCAGAGGAGTGTACAGGCCTTGCTTCCTGATGGTTGGCTTGGTGATGGCACAAGTAATGCACGATTTGATATATTTCCCAACATCCAATTGGAGTTTGGGCTAATAAAAGTACTTTTGTAGTACGACTACAATTTTCTCCACACCAAAGTGCCTTGCTACCCGACTATAGTGCGCCTCCCAAATAATCTTAGCACGGTCACTTGAAGGAACACAAAGGTAGCCCAGGTAGCATAATAATGTGTCCTAGAGGTGTAAATCAAGAACTTGCTTTCCAGCTACTAGCATCTAGTATGTCGAGGTGAACTCTGGATCATTTTTGTATAGTTGCAGCCATATAGAGGTCTTGTGACCACAATAGTTGAGAATAATAGTCAGTGTTGCAAATGGGGGTCAACTGAGGTAGTGTGTAACATGATTGGTGTTACCATTGTTGTATTTAATGTTCAAGTGGAGTTGTTACTGATATGTAGACCACTTTTGATGGTGATTGTTCTACAACTTCCCCTGTGTTTGTATAAACTAAAGAGGTCGGTGATTAGTGTGGATGACGGTCTCCTTCCCCAGAATGTAGTGCTTCCACTGTCGGAAAGCCTACACGATGAAATACATCTCTTTATCATAGGTGGGGTACTTCTGAATTGCATCGGAAAGTGTCTCACTATGATAGGCCACTAGATGCCCGTGCCGGGTGAGGACTGCACCAATAACATAGTCTCAAGCGTTTGTCTCAATTTCAAATGGTTGTTGCAAGTCTAACAGCGTGAGTATCGATGCAGAGCAGAGGCGATGCTTTAAGTCAATGAACGCCTTTTGTTGGGACTCGGACCAGGAAAACTTTGCTTTCACCCCAACTTAGTAATTTGACTCAAGAGCCACGTGATATGGGAGAATCCCAACACACACCTTCGATAGAACTTTGCAAGGCCCAAACAGCTACGAAGCTCCATTAGATTGGTCGAGGCTGGCCAGTCACGAGTGACTTGGATCTTGGTCGGATCCACATGCACGCCACGCTCATCTATGATGTAACACAAGTATTAGATCTGGCTCATGCCAAAGGTGCATTTCTCCAAGTCGGCACATAGTTTTTGCTATCGAAGGGTTTGAAGGACCTGTCGAATGTGTTGCACGTGTTCTTCCCAACTCTTGTTGAAGATGAGGATGTTGTCCAGATAAACCACCATGAATGAGTTGGTGAAGGGCCGAAAGATGTCATCCATTAGCCTCATAAAAGTAGTAGGGGTATTTGTTAACTTGAAGGGCATAACCAACCATTCAAAAAGGTATTCCTTGGATTTAAAGGCAGTCTTCCATACATCCGTGGGCTCTATTGGAACCTGGTGATAACCAGACTTTAGATCGATCTTGTTGAAATACTTGGCCCTCTTGAGTTGGTCTAGAAGGTCATCAATCTATGGGATTAGATACGTATTCTTAACAACTATTTTTTTTAGTGCCCAATAATCAATGCAGAGCCTCCAGGTCCCATCCTTCTTCTGTACAAGTACAATTGGGCTCCCACAAGGCGAGAAACTTGGTCAGTTGTTCCCTTTCTATAGTAACTCTTGGATTTGTTGCTTGATCTCTTCATTTTCCAAAATGGAGTGGCGATATATCAGCCCATTGGGTAGAGGTGCTCCGGGAGTCAGATAGATTGAATGCTTGACCTAACAATGCAAGGTTGCCCTTGTGGGTGAGGAGATGATGACCCTATATTCTTCCACAATCATATCCACCTACTTTTGTTGCTTGGAGGAACCCTTCCCAGGGGCCATGGTTGTGGCTACAGCCTTCCCCTTACTTTGAGAGCGAATTAGAAAGAAAACAAATTTCTTATTCTGGGAGATGACCTTACTGCGTTGCTTAGCAAAGATCAAAGAGATGGCGATAGGTGGGGCTACCTCCGGTATCTTGTATAACTTAGTACCCAAAGAAATAATAATAGAGCGAGGTCTAGACTCATATATAGCATGTTGCTTCCATAAGTATGGATGTCCTAATAATAAATCACAAACTTCAAGAGTAGCAACATCAAACAATACCTTATTCATGAAGGGCTTGACACTGTAGGGAAGGTGACACTATTGCCTAACATGGAGATCTTGTCCTTGGTGAAGCCACCTGATGGTATATGGTTGTGGATGTGTTGTAATTGGTAAGCCCAACCGCTTCACGACCTCTGTTGAAATGAGGTTCTTTTGGCTCCCGTTGTTGATAATGAACTATAGCGGAGAACCCTTCACCCACATCTATGAGTGGAATAGGTGCTCCCCCTCTTCTAGATCTTCAGGCTCAATCTTCTGGATCTTAGTGGGTGCCAAAGTGGCACTAGGCTCTACGTCAATGATCTGCTCCCCTTTTTCATTCCCGTTGTCGAGTTCTGACTTAGGGTCGGAACATGTGTCAGACTTAGAAGCCTTCAGCTCGACCACTAGTGACTCCTTGGCCCGACACTCACTTGTGTTGTAAGTGGAACTCTTATGGAACTCACACTACTTTCTGAGTCCTTCTTTGTCTTTGTGGTGTTGTTCTTTGCTTGCAGCTTCAACGAGTTATCTTGGGTCACCCCACCTTGGCTTTTCCCTTTGCTTCTGCTCGATCTTGACAACATATCAGTACGTTGTGCCGAGCGAGGAGATGTCTAGGAAATCCATCTCATCCTGGGAGTACCTGTGTAGGCAGTCGTGGTACTTGAGTACCAAATGTTTCTCAGAATCCTTGATACCCAACTCCGTGTGAAGGGTATGAAAAACATTGGTTACCTCTGGCACGTCTTGGTCCCTTCCCTATCACAGTGTGGTCCACTTTATGTATTTATCCTCATAGCTCTCGACAGGGTAGTATTACTCCTTGATGGCATCCCGGAACGAATCCCAAGTGGGTGCGGCTGAAAATAGTGAGGGCGCACTTTCATCCTTCTACTTACAGTAGGTTTCCCACGAGTCCTTTATGTGGGGGGCAACTTTGAGAAGAGAAAAGGTAATCTTTTCCTGGCTGGAAAAATCATGAATAGAAAATATCCTTCTAGCAGATTTAACCATTTATCTATGACGTCCACATATATCTGACCGTCAAATATGGGAACGTCAAAGTTAACTTGTACCTTAAAGGGTGTGGCACTTTCAGAGTAGCTGCTGGAAGTAGATGTGTCACCCTTGGGTAGTTGCTGAAGGATCTAGGCAAAGTTGTCCATCATCGCACTCCTATGTCGCTCGAGGGCTTCTTCGAGCAATATTTTGAAATGATCTCTTGCCCCTCGTCTTTATTTTCTTCCCCCATGGGAGGCCATCAAGATTTGCAAGGTTGGTCTTGCAAAAGTTTGACCAATTAAAGCCCTAACTCCTTATAAATCGACCTCGTTGGGGAAATGCAAAGAAAAATAGAGAAAGAGAAGACCACTCTGATACCACTGATCTTATTTTAAACAGGAATGCAACAAATTATATATATAACCATAAATACAAATATACAACAAGAGTAACGCTTCATTTCATTAATATCAAATAATGAAATATGCTTGCAAACAGAATGGAAATAAGACTAGCTTGGGTGATGGTAGCTTATCTCTAAGAAGAGATGTGGCAGCTACATGCCTTTGAACTGTGTTACAATGAGGCTCAAGGGCCTATTTATTATTGAAAAACATGAGAAAACCCTAAACAACCAAAACCCTAACCCCAGGAGATGTAACGCCAAGAGTTTGTGGGCATCGTTGGGGTTAGTTGGGCAACCAACTTCACGGGGTCATAACTTGGTCATATTATCTTTGTTTGGCATGTACAATACCTTGATGGAAAGGTCTCTCCAAGTATTACAACTTTTTCCATAGGCCCGTGTTACCATGGGCTTGCAATGGACCTCAAAAAAATTCCGTTTAGGGGGTCAAAATAGCTCCAGAAGTTCAGGACCTGAAAAACTGCTAAAAATAATAAATACTGAAATAAACAAGGAAACAAAAGAAACTTATTGGAGATCTAGGTGGGATAGGTGGGTGGCCACCAATATCCACACGGTTATGGGTTAACCACATAAAACCCTTCTCTTCAGTGGCTCTTCATATTCAACAAAGGCTTCTCAAGAGGGAACTTCACACAATGGGGACCAAACTTCAGCGCTAGCTTTTTCTGCAAAAACTTAAATGTTTTTTCTAGATTGTCTTGGAAAATCGCATTCTCACATTGGACAAATTGCCACACAGGAGCTTTCATGGCCCAAATATATGTGATTTAAGTCTAAATGGGCCTCAGAGAAATTGAACACCTCTTCTTCAAGTGTAATTTCTTCAGGTCTTTATGTTTAGAAGTTTTATCTTCTCTTCATTTGTTGGATTTGGGTCCCTATTTCTCATTTGCTTCTTATATGTAGTGGTGGGATCATAAAATGGGACCTTACAAATCACTTCCTGTCTACATTTCCCTGGGCATATGAAAGGTAAGGAACAAACAAATTTGTGAGGATCTCTCCATTAATCCCCACTACATCCTCCCATAGGTTATTGGGTTCTTCAAATACTATTTGTGAACTCCTTTGCTCACATCTTCCCATCCATTCTACTTTCCTCTTAGTCATAGTTTATATCCAGATGGTTTTTTTTTTTATGGTGCACCCCAAGATTACTATTGTGGTGGAGGAGCTTATATTCTCCAACATGGGTCATCTTCTTTCCATAACTAGGCAAACTTTGGTGACAAAACTAACACTAAGGTTGAGATCTATGCGTGTTGGTCTCTTCTTTATTTTATGCATCTTACAACTTTACAGGTTTTCTGTGACTCAAAATGTGTCATTGATTGGATCACTAGAAACAACAATCTATTGGTTTTAAGCCTAAGCCACTAGATGGATAAAATTTAGCTCCCGAAAACACTTTTCACTCTCTTTCCTTTCACAATATCCACAGAGAGTGGAACATACAAGCATATTCTCTCTCTAAGAAGGCTACTAGTCCCGAAGTTGGTTTCATTTTTTTTAAGAAAAGATGGGCCCCATCAAATCTTAAATAGTGGGCGCCTTTTTATTGCCTCAGATCATCCCTGTTCTCATTAACAACACAGTCATCAACAAGAGATCTAATCGAGATTCAGAAATTACTTTAGACTGCGCATTGTTGTTCCATCAACGAGTCAACCAACTTTTAAATTTGTTCTTATGTTTCAAACAAAATATTTGGAGTATAAAACTATCTTATATTTAGTACAATCAACAAGTATGCAAGCTTAATAGTTTTTTTCTTATTATAATAGAACACTTTTAGATCTTTGGTGTAATCTTGAAAATAATAATTCCATCTTATTTGTGTCTGGCTTAAGTTCAGTCATCATGTCATTTTATCAGAAATCAAAATTTGGTACAAATTGACGAAACATGTAGCCTGGATTCTGGTTACGGCGTAACCAGAATGACCGCATCCCACTGGCTATGTTGTATGTTGAGCATCACTAGACTCTACAGCGTGATGATCTGAAATTTGTAAGTGGTTGGGTCCAAAGACATGGTGAGAATGTGTGTGCCTAAAATAAACATAGTATTATGTTTAAGCCCTCAGGGCAAAATCATAATCAAATGAAAAGAAAATAGCATTCATTCCTAGGAGGTCAGCCCTCTTAGTATTGCTCTAGGATGACTGTGCGTAGCCATGGAATTTCATCATGATTTCTTTAAACAGTGAAACTTCTTTAGAACCACTATGTCTGTTTAGAGCTAGGTAACTAGCTCTTACCATATAAAGGCCACAGGAAGTCTATTTTTTCCAATGAGTTGAATTGCCTCAATTGAAAATTCCTCCAAGAAGACGTGGAGGAGGTAATATGATCACAGCATGGTCCTCTACGACGGAATGGAAACTGAGTGGGGCCTATTCCTCTCTACAAATTGGGTCTCCAAATATAGGTTTACTTCTGGGTAATTATTGTGAAAGGGCAATGTCTAGTGGTTCTATGGCTGTTGTCATGAATATCAGTGTAATATCTGTAGTAGCATCAACCATGCAATCATCGTTCATTGTAGGGAGTAAAAAAATAATATATGCAGTTTTCATTGTACTCAAGAGAGTTTTCAAGGTGACCACCTCTTTGAGGAGCAAATTGGAACATATGTAATCGAAGTATTTGGAAAACATGGATGGAAACTCCCTCAAATCCTTGGAAGGGAAATCACATTGCATCTTGATATAATAGATTGAGCACTTAAAAAAGCTAAAATTCTCTTCAGTCTTTGCCTTCCATAAGGGTCAAAAGCTTACATACCCATTCCTTACAAGAAATGTGATGGAAAGTCTTTGCTTTCTGCTTCTGAGAACATGCCCTGACATTGAGGATCATCACGATGAACTATATGGCTAGCATGAATTTGAAGGATCTTCTCGAAGTGTGAAGTCAACATAAGACTAAGAAGCCTAAAATGGGCAACCTAAAAATTAGAATGGAGCTTTTTAGATATCATTCCTGATAATGACATCTTCGGGGGGTGAAGAGAACAAGGAGGTTGAAGATGAGAGAATATGCAACCACATTTAGTTCCCCTGCCTCTTTTGAACGGATGTGAGATATTCCAATCGCGATTAATCAGAGTAGGTGCGATTAAGAGTACAAAGGGATTATCGTCACTGTTATAGATAACATTCAATCCAAAAATACGAAAAGAGGGAGAAGATAGTAGACAATGTTTCTGAATATTATGTTCATTGGTCAATGGGAAATTCTAATTGCAAATGTCTATTCTTAAAGGGGAGGGGTGAAGGAAAGCATGTTTATGTCAGCTCACTGTTGAGGTCAGCTGGTGAACTTGTTCACGTCAATCAGGTAGAGATCAAACCTCTCGTTTTTAGGATAGTATTCCTCCATCATCTGGTCCACCAAATGAGGGAATTACTTTTGAGACTTGAGTTGGTCTTCGAGAAACCACTTGCTAGTTCAATGGAGTTGTCCTTGTCTTCAAATCTAGTGTATTTATTGCATGTTGTTCTTGGTTCATTCTCCCAGACTTGTAGAATGGTGTCTTTCTTGAAAGGTTGATACATCTAACATTGATGGTTCAAAACAATTAGCTTATCCACACTGAACAAAATGGAAGAATGACTATGTATTGTGATAGATCCAATTTGAAGGCACTTTTACCACTTTCCTTCAAAATTTGAAATAGTCCATGTTAGTTTGTTTTCAATTTAAAATTCTATCCCTTCATCCATTCTTTTCCTTTGGCTTAATATTGTGGTTGACTCGTTGCTTATCAAGAGATTCCTTATACTTCTGAGTCTTCTACAATGCCCACTTCCACCCATCGATGCATTTTGTTGATATGCTTGATGACCTTTTCAACTTGTCATTGAGTATTTTTCTTTTGTTGTTTCTACCATCTAGCCAAAGTACTTTCTACTCTGGAATCTCATGCCTGCCTCAAAGCTGAAAGGACAATTTATTAGTGGAGCGATGGATCAGTCTATTCTATGCTAAAAATATAAGAATTGATCATCTTCTATCATCAAATGTTGATGGCCGTACATTCTTAGCAATCACACTACAGTCGTATAAGGTCCTATTGGCCACTTGTATTTTTTCATATGTTGGAATTTAGAAGATGAAGGTTGTGCCCCTTTTCAAATTGGTGTTTATTAATGGTCGTAATGCATTTCCAAAGATGTCATAGAATTTTGTTGTTTCTGTCATATTCAGTGGGTGTTAGTAGTTTGAAATTCACTCAAACATGCTTGAAAAATAAGTGTGCAGTTTGCTGCCTTAGTATGGTCTTCGTACATTGCCAAAGTGTAGTTTTTTTTCTTCCAGGCATTTGGCCCCATGATATAGTGTTATTGACATGGGATTAGATACATGTCTACTAATATAATAGCTCTTTTTGTAATTGCCTCCTTTTAAACTTGATTAGAAATTTTTAACATTACCATGAAATGACTCACTATGTTTGAGAGTGTTTCCAACCTCATCAGACTTCATATGGAGAATATAGAATTTCATAACCCATTCAAAATTTAGCAGACTTAACAGTTTTTGGGATTTCAGGATCAACGGGATTGTGGCATTTCATTAGATTATATCATGTGTGAGGATAGGTGATTGGCATTTAATCAAGAGCACCAAGCCCTATATGTATCCCAGTGTTTGGTGTTGATTGTTGAACCCCTTTGCCATGGCCTTAGCAAAAGTGTACCCTTCACTCAAGTCAAAATCATTGATCACACACGTTAAGCTTTCTCTACCATATTATAAGGCTTGGATTAAGACGTTTGATCAAAATTGGGCAGTGTTGACTAATATCCCTAGAGAATTGAACTAGAGGCAAAAACTAGACAAGAGGAGAGGAATCTAGATTCTAGATGGTTGATTCTTAAATAATTAATCATTGATGTACAATGGATGCCATAATTATCTTGATTTATGTACAAATATGCATGTTTTCATATCTTCTACAACTAATTTGGCATTTTGGATGTTTTTTTAGTATAAATGCAAATATATAATATATATACACACACACACACAAGACGCTTCACTTCTGACGATTTTTGGAAAATAACACTTCCAACACTTTGCTTCCAAAAAACAAACGCGCTTCATCCCTACTTTGAGCAACATTGCTCAAGGGCAAACCATTAACCTGATGCACTTCCTTTGGCTAAGCTACTGCTATGACATGGGCATATTTTGGTCAAAATCAACCAAACTTTCACCTTGCCCAGTCTGCTTCCTGCCATTGGAGAAGTTGAGGCCTGGTGCATGGTTTGACATACATCCATTGTTCAACATCGAAATCTGCTAATGCAATTTAATATAATACATTTAAAAAATACATGATATACTATAGACTAGGATGAGTACGTTAGGATTAGAAAGCAAATGTATCAGGCACCCATCATAACCAGATCCTCCTTTAGTTGAAATTGTACTTTACCCTAGTTGCCCTGTCCCCTATAGAGTGAAAGAGCAGCCTCCTTGTCCATAATTTGAGGCACATTTGGTAATTTGATTTTAGTATTGTTGCTTGCCCTATTCTAAAACTGTCAATCACACTTACTTCCACAGGATTGCTTGAACATTACTAGTAGTGTCCGGACTCGTGCCATCATCTCATACTTCAAGTCATTTTTATGTCATGTATAATCGCTTTTCAGGTGAGGAGCCTTAGCAAATTTAGAAATTCCTGATTATGATCATGTCTAGTGGGTAAATAATTGCAAATAATGACTATTTTGTGTCTTATGCGCTAATACCCTCATTCTGCCAACCAAAGTTTTCACGGTGTGCACTCTCAAAAGTTCTGCTTGTTTTTGCATAAGTTAGCAGATTGATTGCTCTGCTTGAGACAGTAACTGTTAAGATTGAGCCTATATTTCAGAAGTTAATTTTTATCAAATTAAGTTACAGTTTTTGTTCCCAATTTTGATGGGAGGCTTTTCACACGGCGTATATTTATATCACTTATTTTCTTATGTCAACTCGTGATGGATAATAGGTTGAATCTATGGATTGTCAAGTCTGTGGCTAGCTCTGGATACTGGAGCTTAAGATGCATGTCGTTTTACTATAGATTGTTTAAAGCTTTGTAGTTATTTGATTTTTAAGGTGTACCTCTTTGCATCCAATGTACAATGCTGCAGGTTTTTAGTTTTGTTTAATTTGTTTGTTTTGCTTTTATGCAAGTAAATTGTAATTTATAATTAGATCACTCACGACTTTAAAATTTTTCCAAAAATCACCAGTTCAAATTGAACATCCTTAAATTTGTTACATGCAGAGTACTTGGAGCACTGACTTATCATATGTATGCAGCTTATGGAGGATTTTCTTTGTTAACCTAGGTTTTAATTTAGGATGTCTTGAAGCATGCAACATAAGTGGTTCTGAGCACTTCTATAATCTTCATTTACAGTAAAAATGGAAAACAGAAGTTGGCAAGTGTTGCAAGAGTCAAATTCTTTTTATTATTTCTTTTGTGAGATTCTGGCATTGTATTGTTTTTATTTTTATCTAATAGCCATTTTATTCTAATTCATTGGTGCTCATTTTTCATGGGCCTTAGATGTTACCAAGAATATAGATGTCCTATTGCTGTTAATGAAGTCTTCATGCCTTCACAAAACTTTGTGCATTTACAGAACTTCCTGTTAATCCATATCCCAAAGCTCCCATAATTGCCCTAATGGAGTATACATAACAAACATCCAAAAGGAATCCATTAAGCAAAAAAATATAAAAGGATAAGTCAAAGTTTTCCAGGCTTGAGTAAGAGACAAGCCCAGAGTTCTCTAATTGCCAAACTAAGTACCACTCTGAGGAAAACCAGAATTTCCAAAAAAACACCTTCAAAATCCAAAGTTGAGAATGCAAAACAACCCACAGAAGCAGACTAACAAAAATCAAAAGGATGTGATACCCAAACTCCCATCTACAAGCCTAAACATAAATATATGATAGGTCACTAGGTTAGACTTAGGAATATACAATATTAAATAACCGTTTTTCTGGCTGATGTGTTCTAACTTTTTCTCCATGATAATGCAGAACAAATTATAAGGAACCACGAGGTTCCTATAATGTGGTCACCAAATAGAATTGCAGGTTTTAACTTTTATGGCACTGCTGGAGTTTGCACAACAATAAAGAGTGAGAGAGATTTGTTTTCATGTGGCATACCAGATTCTGACAGTGTACTAAATCCCCATGGATATGTACTACCTTTCAATGAAGGTTATATAAAGGCAATATCTTTGAGTGTACCAGATGCCCCTGTGTACTTTCCACAAGCTTTCAGTTTTCATACGTACCCAACACATACATTGAAGCAAGGACTTATTAGTCAAATGAATTGGGACTACATGGTGCCACCAGGAAGCAGTCTTCAAAATGTACCTTTTAAACTGCAACCTCAAGGGAATGCCCCGGAATTGCAACTACCTTTCAAAATGCATCCTCAAGGGAATACCCAGGAACTTCAACTCCAAGATTTTCAGTACTTCGTTGTGATTAATTTTGAGGCAACTTGTGACGTGGGTACACGTCTTAGTTCACAAGAGATAGTGTTTTTTTATTTATCTCATATCTAGTTCTTATTTGTGGCGATTTCCTTTCCATTTATGCAGATTATGAACAATGGAAAAAAGGGGTCACACCCTCCATTTCCGTCCACTTCTTTTCATGATCATTCCAAGATGGAGAAAAAGGAATGTTTTTATAATTGCGAGATCCATTACGGTTTCATCTCAAACAATCTTCAGACATTCTCAATGTAAGAGAATACTTATCGTTATACTTGAAGAAGTGTATTGAATGACCACTGACCCAGGACCGACGAGGATATGACAAAGATGAAATGTAGGTGTTATATATAATGTGCTAAAAGGGAACTACCGAAGATGAAATATAAGTGTTATATATAATATGCTAAAGGGGAACTACCATTGTTAAATCACTTTCATTACATAGAATATATGTTTATCCAACTCGATTTGCAGTTTTCTAAATCGTCAACATTTAAAATTTCATCCTTTTGTGCTTATCACTTCAAATCCTGATTTTAGCTTGGAATTCATCCATGGTTCTCAACTAAGGCCAACCAAATCATCAAGGAAATTAATCTTGTAATCTTACTATAATAAAGATCAATTTTTGTTCTTTTACGAGGTGCCCTAAAGATTTGTTGCAAACGCTGGTCATAATAGGGCTTGCATAGTGTTGGTATTCTAGCCTTTTGAATTCTTATTGTACATCGTAGATGTATTTCATGTCAAATATAATAAATCTCAGAAGCCACTAACTACTGACAGACATTCATTTTGAAGTAATAATGTTACTGTTATGAAGTATCTTCTTAAAGTTGCTCCAAAATTTTGTGTCATGCGTACTTTTTGCAATAAACAGTTGGGAAATCCCATGAAGATGAGACAACTCAGGTAGCAAGATGCATGCTTTGAAACAAAAGAAATAAATTTGAAACGCAGTTGGGAGAGCTCAAGAAACTATGTTATCACAAATAGGTTAATACCCATACTATAAAAGGAGATTGAAATTAAATGCAGGGTGCACATCGAATATTAAATGATAGTATCATGTTTAGATCATCTTCTGTATTTTTGCATTTTTTGAACAGATTCAAATGGGCATGAAGTTTGTCGGGGTAAAATCCCAAAAAAGTGGCCCAAAATCTAGTGATAAGGAGGGGAAGCAATGCAAGTAATTTCCACCTGCAACTTGATTCCATATTTTTACAAGTTCTTAACATAAATGGTATTTTTTTATTAAATGGTTATTCATAAGTCAACATCTCTTTCTACCTGTTGCAGAGCTTCTTTAACTTTAACTGACCTGTTATTATAGTTAGAAGGTTATTTGTCAAATTTCATATCATAGATATTTTAGTCGTGTCACAACCTATTGCTTATTTCCCATTTCATATCTATGATATCTTTGTCTTATTGCCACCTTATTATATGTAATGGTTTTTTCTTCAACGAAAATGGGCACAAAGGTTCTTTAGCCAAAATTTAAGTTTCTTTCACACGCCACACCCTCATTATTTGAGTATCCTCATCCTACAACACCTCCAAAAACAACTTCTACAGTAAAAATGCCAACTGTTGTTTTGTATCTATTAGCAAAGGCTAAAGTGAGAACAAAGAAAGAAACAAATCAAAAAATGCTCTGGATGAGGGAAAGATTTTTGGTGAAGAAGGACCAATGAAAGGCCCAAAATCTAGTGATAAGGAGGGGGAAGCAATGTAGGTAATTTCCACCTACAACTTGATTCCGTACTTTTACAAGTTCTTAACGTAAATAGGATATTTTTATTAAATGGAAGTTCATAAGTCAACATCTATTTCTAGATTTTGTAGAGCTCCTTTTCCATTCATTGAACTGTTATTATAGTTATACGTTTATTTGTCAAATTTAATATCATAGCTATTTCATTCTTGTCGCCAATAATTAGTTATTTCCCATTTCATATCTATCATATCTTTGTCTTATTGTCACCTTATTATATGTAATGGTTTTTCCTTTAGTGAAAATGGGCACAAAGGTTCTGTATAGAATATTATAGTTGAGATCTAGGAATGGAGTGTATCACACCATTTTTGTTTATGGTCATGGTTGTATTCAGAAAATCAGGGTCAATTTAACATTGTTATTTGAGGTTTATTTCTCCTTCATTTTATGATTTTGGGCTTCTTCTCAATTTTTCCATCTACATAACCCACTCTTCCTCTATGCTTATTCAGGTTAATTTAATTTTTGCAAGTGGACATTGCATCTTCAGTAGCCATTTTGTGAAATTATCTCAAATGTACCTTCAACATTATTATTTATGTCCTCATAGGGTGATTAAAAAGCCTATTTTCCAGGCCTTTATATTGTTATTTTTCGTGGTAATAAATGTTGACTAAATGATCTTGAACATTGTAAATATATCATTTTGAAACATTATAATGTTGTGTAGAGATTGCATTGATTTTACAAGACACTTCAAGCTACTAGTTCATTTTCTATTGGCTTGCCTTATGACGTTTTCTTTGCAACATCAGGTGCAAATGCTAGTATTTAGTACAATCAACAAGTACACAAGCTTAATAGTTTTTTCTTATTATAATAGAACACTTTTAGATCTTTGGTGTAATCTTGAAAATACTAATTCCATCTTATTTGTGTCTGGCTCCGAGTCATTGTTATTGCTGTAGATTTTTGTTATCTATTGTCTACGCAAGGCTCTATGCTATATGTTTTCGCTCGTGTACTCCTTTCTTATTCCATAAAATGGATTCTTTCTTGCTTATGAAAACAAAAAGGTTTAAGTATGAAGTGGGGTAGAATAGGTATATTTCCCAAGGGAAGAAAAAACTATCTTTAAATTTAAATTTTATTAGTTTTAATATATAAATGGTAAAATATTCTTGATATTTTTGAAAAAAAAAACAATCTTTTTATTATTTTATATGATTTTTTTAAATTTTGATTGTTTCTAAAATAAAAAATTATTTAAAATTATAAAATTTGGGCAAATCCTTTAAAAAAAATGGAAATTGGCAAATGTTTTTCTTAGAAAAAAAAAAGATGGGCCACAAACCAATATTAACCTCTAAAATTTTCCATACAGCTTGAGTAGGCCTTATGGTTAAGAGCATGTGTTTCCTCCTAAAAGGTCACACGTTCAAAACCATAGGGGGATAGAGTATGTATGTCTTCGTAGGTGGGTCCCTTGTCCCACAAACAAGGAGGTCTCATACACCAATGTGGTGTCTAGCTTGGTCATGACCTTAAAATTGGATAATAATAACAATAAAATACATTTTATAAATTTACAATTTTTGAAAAGAAATATATTCTTAATTATTATGAATCTTTTGTATATAAAAAATTATAATATATTTATAACATATTTTTCCTTAAACTATTTATTTAATTATGTAAATGTAATTTATATTATAATATAAAAGTTCTCCTAAGCTCTTCTATTTTATATGTAAATGTACTTTTTTGTTGAGAGGCACTCTCCAATCGAGCATGAAAGAGATGTTGTAATGTCTTGTTATGTAAAACATTTTGATTAGATCAATTAAAATAAAATAAAATAAAATTTATATTAAATTGATGTTTAGAAATATTGTTATGGTAGTTCAAGTAAAATAGAGGTCATAGAGCCAATTTGCCATTGGTGGTTTTTTGGCTCCAAGTTTTGACAACCCATGGTTTTGCCAATAGTGTATGTGTGTGTGTGTGTATTTTAAACTTTCCTAGATCTATCTTAACTTTGAACCTATCAAGCATCGAGAGGGATCAAATCTCTCGAGGTGCAAAACTTTCCTCAAGTTTTGCACCAAAAAAAGAGGTTTGCATCTTGAGATATTTGATTCCTCTCAACTCTTGATATATTTGGAGTTAAGATGGATCAAAGCTGGTATATATGTTATGTATCTTCCTCATTGTAGCTTCTCACATTTTCTCAATGTAACATTATTCTAAAATCTTTTCACCTTAAATATAATATTGTTAGGGAAGCATAGGAAGAAATTAAGAGGTGGATACATTGTATAGGATAGAGGGAGGTTATATATATATATATATATATATATATATATATATATAACAGTATGATGTCAATGGGTGGACGCTTACCCTTTTGAAATAAGGGATTCTAATTCTCCCTCTTTATCCTTAGATTTGAAATATCATTATATTGAGCTTGATCAAGGATTGAGTCCATGGAGGCTCCTTTGTATTCTATGCAATATGAAGGATTAGATCCTCTTAGGTTTGTGAATCCGATGTTATAGGATTTGGTCGTATTTGACATTTGGTATGGAGAGTGTTTGAGTAACTTGAAAAGCACAAAGGGCCACATTCTCCCAGACTCATAGAGCCAAAACTTTATCATTTACTTAACTCTGCCATCAAGCTTCTGGAGAACCTTATGCAAGCTAAAGACTGTTGGAAGATATATTTTCCTAGACCTATAGACATTTTAAGTTCAAGATAATACACATAAATCTTACCTTAATTTTAGCTTCCCCAACACTTCGCCAATTCTTTGAAAAGAAAATGGTCTCAAGGCTTCAAGTTATCAATGCCCCATTTCCATGTGGCACCATTTAATTGGTATTTCTATCTTACCAAGTTAGAATCAGTTACAACCCTGGTGAAAATTCCATGTAATGAAAGTTAATAAAGGAAAAAATAATAACCATGGTTGATGGGACACTTATTCCAAGTTGAATGTTCGAAAAAACATCCTAGTATGGGTGTTCATTTGGTTTATTATGGCTAAGGAAATTGGCAAAGGCAATGGCTAAGGCTTTGGAAAGGAAAAATGACATTTTTGGCACATTTATTTATGAAAATAATGGAAATTAGGAGAAAATTAAGGTGAAAGGTCATAGGTTGCATATGAGGAGCAAATTGAAGAAGAATAATGGAAAATGAAGAAAATAGAGGCCTAATTGATAAAAAGGCTTCTGAGGATCAGTTGGTATATTTTTTGTCAATTCAATTTTAGAGCTCTCTCATTATTCTCTCTCTCTCTCACTCTTGGACACTTAGAGTTTTCTTGGAGAACTTTGGCATTGGATCAAGAAAGGCAAAGAAGGCAAGAGGAAGGAAGGAGCAAGCAAGGAAGAGCATGATCAAGTAGCTACAGATGTATTCTTTGTAGGTATTGATTTGCATGTGTGTTTTCCTTGCTAGATTTGGCATGCATGGTATTGCATGTGGTTATTTTGCTGTTATGGCATGGATTTTTCCAGGTGTGACAGTGTTTTCAGCCTAGGCTTTCCATTTCCGGATAGCCATGGTGTGATGGGGTTCTCATGTTTTGGTTGATCTAGATTGTCAGATGGATTCGAAGCTGGGTGAGGTGGATCTCTTAATGATAGAACACATGGCCTAGTAACCCTTGAATCAAATAGTGGGTTGTGGTAAAGCTAGATTTTGTGTTGCTTCGGTGGGCCTAGGAATCCTTTCCGATGAATGGGGGATATACGGTAAAGACAAGAGGTGGATTGCTCTTCGTTGGGCCTAGTAATCCTGGGTTGGGATATGTAGTAAATCCTGAAGAGTGGGTATCGATTTAGGGCCTAGTGATCCGGTGTGGATTGCGGTAAAGCTTGAGAGACTAGAAGATAGGAAAATTCGTCACAGTGTAGGTGGATAAATCTGGTGGCATCCATTCTTGTTTTAGCCTAGTTATCTGGTGGAGATCATGGTAAATGTTGCTATTACATGTTCATTGTATTGGCCTAGTGATCCAGGATGGATTACAGTAAATCCTAATTTCTATTAATGAGGCTGAGGTGGTTTAGCCTCGGGATGCCCTGGTTGGTTCTTTTGGTTTGAATCCCACATTCATGCTTGGAATATAGCATGGGGGTGAATGGATGAAGAGAGAGTTGGCTCAGCCATTCTATGGTCAGGTTGAATGTGGTATTCCCATCCCAGGTTTGGATTTTACATCATCAATATGAGGCTATTTCTCCTTGTATTTCTATGAGTATTATATTGGTTTATATGTGGATCATATGGTTGTGATTTCCTTGGTATTTTTGTTGCTATTATGTTGGTTATGTATAGGTTTTATGACAGTGGTTGTGTATGCCTCTCATCATGTTTTTACTTGTAAATGAATGAACAATGTATCTATGACCTAATAGATTATAATGCAACAAATGATATAAGGGAACAATGCTTCTTGGTGATTCTCAGATAAGTATGAGACCCATATGCTTAAATCTGTTGTTTACACCTGTAGATTACATATTTGTGATATGTTTGATAAAATGATTGCCTTGGATAGTAGGGGTCCAGTTAAGGGCTTGTTTAAGTATTTGCATTTGCATCATCATTTCCTTGTTATCTTTATGTTCTGAAGGTGTTATTCAATTTTGGGCAGTGACCTGGGCTTTGGGCTTCAAAAAGTATCTCAAATCCTAGGGACTCTAGCGCAACACTGAGTAAAATAGTCCCTGGATGCTGGCATGCCTTGTCATGAAAGAATCCAGAGCCCCCTAGACGTTGTCAGGCCCATATCATGGGAGTGTCCAGGGGTCAAGTGGTCTAAAACCTCAGTGGGACCCAAGGGCTGGTTACTAGAGAGGTTGAGATGGTTCTTAGGAGTCTTGTTGATTATGTGGAAGGTCTATATGATGTGTTTCTATCGATTCCATTTCCTTAAGGTCATCTAGGAAGTTGAATCCAATCATAGTAGGCTCTCATCACATGTTTACCCTGGTAGGTTGGTTACTTGGGTAGATGTGGGAGGAGGGTCTTACAGAGTGGTACTAAAGCATGGTTCACCCCTCAAACTGGATGGGCAATGTGTGTTGGTCATGCATTCATGTCAGTTGCATGTGTTTTAACCATTATCGTGATCTATATTCTTGTGAATATGCATGGTGTTGGTCATGGTTGTAGTGATGTTGCCATGTGAATGAAGATGTTGTTGTTGTAAAGTTTGTCATCATTAATGTATGATTTGATACATATTATTTATGCTTGTGTATTATCAGTGTCCACTGGTATGGTTGTGTTGTCATACATGAGGTCATGGTACGTGTAGTTGATATGGTCATGCATTGATGATTGGACTCTAGCTAGACTGATGGTTACAAGGTTATGTGCTTATGTATTATATGTTGTCATGATTATGTTATACATGTAGTACATTGATTGGTTGTTCTTGTAGATGAGATATCCTCCTCGAATTTTGCTAAGGCATGTTGGTTTTTTTGTGATATGGTTTAGCTGACAATGTATGCCTTGCAGGAAAGAGATCAAAATGACTAGTAAGATGGTAGACTACAGAGACTCTCCCTATGAATCAGATGAGCAGCGTGGTGTTGGGCACTCTTCTGATTTTCTAGACACATTGAGAAGCTTGAAGGAAGAAATAAGGAGTTGTAAGGAAAACAGTGACAAAATCATGCAGGCACAAGAGAAACAAACGAAGGTTAATGCTATACTCCTTCAAAGTTTGTCAGAATTGCAGCAACAAGGGCCACTTAGGATTAGCTATGGATAGAAGGACATAACTAATGCGGCATATGGGCATAGGTCTCATGGTGGTCACAAGTCAGATAGTGTAACAACCTTGGTGAAAATTCCATGTAATAAAAGTTAATAAAGGCAAAATAATAACCATGGTTGATGGGACACTTATTCCAAGTTGAATGTTGCGCAAGACATCCTAGTGTAGGTGTTCATTTGGTTATTAATGGCTAGGGAAATTGGCAAAGGCAATGGTTAAGGCTTTGGAAAGGAAAAATGGCATTTTTAGCATATTTATTTATGAAAACAATGGAAATTAGGAGAAAAGGGAGGTGAAAGTCACAAGTTGCATGTGAGAAGGAAATTGAAGGAAAATAATGGAAAATGAAGACAATAGAGGCCTCATTCATAAAAGTCTTCTAAGGATCAGTTGGAAATCTTTTGTCAGTTCAGTTTTGGAGCTCTCTCATTATTCTCTTTCTCTCATACTCTTGGACGCTTAGATTTTTCTTGGAGCACTCTTGGAGAGTGTGGCATGCTTGGATTTTTGGAGCTTGCAGGTATCGAGTTGCATGTATCTTTTCCTCACTAGTTTTGGCATGCATGGCATATGCATGTGGATTATTGGTCATGATCTGTCACTGGTATGAAGGATTGCCTAGATTGATAGTGGATTGCCTATCCTTGCCATTTCCTAGATAGCCATGGTGTTGTGGGTTTATTTCCTTGTTTTTTTTGTTGATTCTCATGTTTCCTTAGCTTGGGTTGAGTTATTAGTTCTTGGATGCCTTGGTTGGACAAATGCTCTAGAAACCTTGTAACAACCTGGGTTGAGTTACTAATCTTGGAAGCCTTGGTTGGACAAATGCTCTAGAATCCCGATGGCAGCTATGGGTTGAGTTACTAGTCCTGGAAGCCTTGGTTGGAAAAAACGCTCTAGAAGCCCTGGAAGGCTTGGATAGAGACCAATCTGATGATGGTTTTGTGATGCCCGACTGTGAGGTGGAATCACTATTTGATGGGTTGAGGTGGATGGCCTCTGGAAGCCTTGGATGGTTTTACATTGATGTGTTCTTTGAGATTCCACATTCATGCTTGGAATATGGCATAGAGGTGAATGACTGAAGAGAGATTTGGCTCAACCATTCTACGATCGGGTGGAACGTGGAAGTCCCATCTCAGGTTTGGATTTTGCATCATCAATATGAGGTTATTTCTTCTTGTATTCCTATGAGTATTCTATTGGTTTATATGTGGATCATATGGTTGTGATTTCATTGGTATTTATGTTGCTACTATGCTGGTTAAGTATGTGTTTTATGACAGTATCTATGTATGGATCTCATCATGTTTTTAATGGTAAATGAATGAACAATGTATATATGAACTAAAGGATGAAATGGTAGTTAATGTGTTGAAGCATAAATGCTTCTTAGCGATTCTTAGCTAAGTATGAGACCCCTATGCTCAGATATGTTATTTACACCTGTAGATTACATATTCGTGATATGTTTGACGAAATGTATGTCATGGCTAGTAGGGGTCTAGTCATGGTCTTATTCAAGTAATTACATTTGTATTGTCATTTCCCTATTATCTTACTATTTTGAACATGTCATTCAATTTTGGACAGTGACCTGGGCTCTGAGCTTGAAAAATTGGCTCAAATCCCGAGGACACTGACACAACACTAAGAAAAATAGTCCCTGGACGCTGGTAGCCTATAGCATGGGAGTGTCCAGGGGTCAAGTGGTCCAAAATGTCAGTGGGACACAAGGGCTGGTTGGAAGAAAGGTTGGGTTGGTTTCCAAGGGTCCTAATGTTTATGTTGAATTTCTGTATGGTGTGTTTCCATCGATTCCACTTCCTTAATGTGACTTAGGAGGTCGAATCATATCATAGTGGCCTCTTGTCGCATGTTTACCCCGGTTGACTGATTGCTTGGGTAGATGTGGGAGGAGGGTGTTACAGAGTGGTATTAGAGCATGATTCACCCCTTAGACTGGATGGGCTGTGTGTGTTTTTATGCATTCACGTTGATTGCATGTGTGTCTCTTATGCTTACATTCCATGTGCTTGTTGCATTTGCATGGTGTTGATCATGGTTGTGGTGATGTCGCCATGTGCAATTTGATGTTGTTATTGTGGACTGCGTCATCCTGAGTGGATGACTGGTTACATGTCGTTATACGTCACTTACATGTATCATTTTTTTACGCTTGGTTACATTCTTGTATGCTTGGTTGCATGTATCACTCTTGTAAGCTTGGTTTAAATTATTGTTCATTTATGCTTGATTACACATGTTTATGTGTGTGTGTGGTTGATTACACATTTCTTATGCATGTTAAGGTTTGCGTGTGGTCAAGTGTACAATGATGTAATGGTTGTTTCCATGCATGAGGTCGTGGTATGCGTTGTTAATAAGGTTATGCAGTGATGAATGGACCCTAGCTATAATGATGGTTACATGGTTATATGCTTATGTGTTATGTTCTATATGTTGTCATGATTATGTTATACACATATGACATTGATTTGTAGATCTTGCAGACAAGGTATCCTCCCATATCTATACTAAGGTACATTGGTTTATGGTGATTTTGTTTAGCTGACACAATATACCTTACAGGAAGAAATATCAAATGGCTAGCGAGATGGTAGACTACAAAGACTCTCCCTATGAATCAAATGAGTAGTATGGTGTTGGGAATTCTTCTGATTTGGCAGATACACTGAGAAGCTTAAAGGAAGAGATAAGGAGTTGTAAGGTAGATAATGGCAGAATCATACATGCACATGAGAAACAAGTAGAGGTAAATACAGTGATACTTCAGAGTTTTTCATATTTGCAGCGAGAGGGACCATGTCGGATCAGCTAAGAGTATGAGGATAAAACTAATGGGGTATATGGAAGTAGGCTGCATGGTGGTCACAGGTCAGATAGAGCTGACATAATTAGAGATGGCAGATTGTTGGACATTCCAGATAGGAGAGGGGATAGACACATGTACTATTCTAGCTTTGATTTAGATAGGCACTATGATCATCATCATTATCATCCTTACAGGAGGAGTGATAGGGGATACTTGCAAGATGAGTTTAAGAAATCAAGGTGACCTAATTTTGATGGAGAGATGAAGAAACCACAAGATGCAGAGGCATGGTTGCTTGGCATGAGGAAGTTCTTTAGGTTACATGATTATTCAGAGAACATGAAAGTCACAGTAGCTACATTCAATCTCAAACATAAAGCATACATTTGGTGGAAATATGTGAAGAATGTTAGATGTATTCATGAGGAAGACTTGAATTGGAGTGAGTTTGAGGGGTTATTCAAGAAGAAGTACCTATCAGAGAGATACTTTGATAACAGGGAAAAATAATTCTATGAGCTAAAGATGGGATTGACAACAGATGAGGATTACATTAGCAGGTTCTTAGAGCTACCAAGGTATGTGCCTTACCTCACGGAGGAGAAGGCCAAGATTCAGAGGTTCATTAGTGGATTACCGATTTCATTCAAAGACATGATTGAGTTCGATGAGCCAAAATCATTGGAGGAAGCCATTCGAAAGTTAAGGCATTTCTACGAGAAATCGAACCGTAGATCTGAGACTAAGCCAGACTGGAAAAGTAATGCAAAGAACAAAGGAAAATGGGACAAAAAGAGAGAAAGATCTAAGGGTATAGTTAATAAAGAGAATGCAATGCCATCTAAGAAGATCAATGCATCAGATTGAGGACAGGTATTTCGATCTGAAGAACAGAAGAAGGATGCAGGCTGGAAGCCTACAAAGTATTGGAATTGTGGCAAGGATCATTGCGGGACAGATTGTCCGTAGAATCAGAGTGGTAGCTCTTAGATATATAGTGCAAAGGATGCACAGACTATTGGGGATGTTGGCCAGAGCATTCCTCGTATCTATGCAACATTAGATAACAAACATGCAAACCATTAGGCATTTATCATTGAGATGGACAATAAGCTTTGTGATCAAGTTATTTCTATTTTGATTGAGCCTAGATCTAATTATATGTATGTTAGTCATGACCTGGTGGATAAGTGTGGTTTGAGTAAGGAATCGCATGCAGAATCTTGGTTAGTGCAGTTGGCTACAAGTACAAAGAAGCGAGTTCACCATTAAGTAAGAGCTTGTTTATTTGATTTGAATGGTATTCCTACAGCAACACATTTGAATGTATTACCATTGGGATCTTACAGTATGTTGGTGGGCATGGATTGGTTGTACCTTCATAGAACCAAGGTGGATTTCTATGACAAGGCCATTGAGTTTTTGGATGAAAATGGGGAACCGAGAGTCTTACAGGGAAGGAAGAAAACCACATCCGTTAGGATGGTGATAGCTATACAGGCAAAATGTAGCCACAGGAAAGGGTGTGTGTTATTCGCAGTGCACATTTCTAGTGACAAAGGTAAGGAAGTTGAGGATATAGATGTATTGATGAGGCACCCAATTCTACAGTAGTTTTAGGATGTATTTCCTGAGGAAATTACAGTGTTTCCACCTCATAGGGAGGTAGATTTTTCTATTGAGTTAATTCCAGGAGCAAATCTAGCATCAAAAGCACCTTATAGAATGAGTACACCTGAGCTCATAGATTTGAAGTGTTAGATGAAGGAAATGTTTGATAAGGGATACATTAGGCCAAGTGTATCCCCATGGGGCACACCAGTATTGGTTGTAAAGAAGAAATATTTTACTCTCATATTATGCATTCACTATAGACAATTGAACAAAGTGACCATCAAGAATAGGTATCCAATGTCGAGGATTGATGACTTGTTCGATCAGTTGAAGGGAGAAGCAATGTTCTCAAAGATTGATTTGTGATTCGGATATCACCAAGTACACATCAAAGTGGAAGACATTTACAAGACAACCTTTCAGACCAGGTATGGGCATTATGAGTTTGTTGTAGTTCCATTTGGTTTGACTAATGGTCCAACTACTTTATGTGATTGATGAATAGTGTGTTGCATCTGTATTTGGATAAGTTTGTTATTTTGTTCATTGATGACATATTGGTATATTCTAAAAATGGGGAAGAGCATGTCAAGCATTTAGCAGTAGTGTTGAGGTTGTTGAGAGAGCGTTAGTTGTATGCTAAGCTTAGCAAGTGTAGTTTCTTTTAGACTGAGGTACATTATTTGGGACATGTTGTCTCCAAGGAGGGAGTTGCAGTAGATCTAGAATAAATAAGGGCCATCATGGAGTGGGTAGCCCCTAGGAATGTGGATGAGGTGAGATCCTTCATTAGATTGGTAGGTTATTACAGGAGGTTCATCAGGAACTTCTCACATATTGCTTATCCTATCACATCATTGTAGAGAAAGGGTAAGAAGTTTGAATTAACAGAGGAGTGTGAGGCTAGTTTTGAGTAGCTTAAGTAGTTTTTGACACAAGCACCAGTGTTAGAGATTGTGGATCCAGAAAAAGATTTTATGGTATGCACAGATGCTTGCAAGAAAGGGCTTGGTGGATTCCTTATGCAAGATGGACAAGTGGTATGTTATGAGTCATGAAAACACATTGAGCACGAGCATAACTACCCCACAAATGATCTTGAGTTGGAAGTGATCATACATGTATTGAAGATGTGGAGACATTATCTTCTGGGCAGGAGGTTTGTGTTGATGAGTGACGACACTACTTTGCGGTATCTATTTGACCAACCAAATTTGAATAGTAGGCAAGCTCAGTGATTGGCGATGATCAGTGAGTTTGATTTTGAGATTAAATATATCAAAGGTAAAGAGAACAAAGTGGAAGATGCTCTTAACAGGCGAATACAGGTAAATCACTTAGCAGCTATGAGCTCCTATGGGACAAACTTATAAGATAGGATCTTGTAGGCAGGTTAGAAGGATGTAAGGTATATGGAGATTATGCACAGGTTGCAACAGAGTATTGGTATAGGTACAGGTGGTAGTACAGGTATAGGTACAAGTGGTAGTACATGTGTAGGTAGAGGTGGTATTATAGGTACAAGTATAGGTACAGGTAGTGGTAGGGGTACAAGTGCAGGTGCACAATATGTGGATTATTGCCTTACCACAGATGGACTGGTCATATTCAAAGATAGGATATATGTGTCAGATAGCAGTGAGCTCAAGAAGGTGATCTTGATGGATTTTCATGCGAAACCATATTCGGGTCACCCAGGCTACCAAAAAACATTTACCATAGTGAAGGAATTTTACTATTGGCCGAATGTGAAGAAGGATGTGGCAGATTTTGTGGCTAGGTGTTTCAATTGTCAACATGTGAAGGTAGAGTGTAAACACCCAGGTGGACTGCTGCAACTGATTGTGATTCTAGAATGGAAGTGAGAGGTCATTGTAATGGACTTCATCACAGGTTTTTTGAGGACAGTGAGACAACATGATTCCATCATGGTTATTGTGGAAAAGTTGACAAAGGTTTCACATTTCATTCCAGTGAAGTCTAAATTCTCAGTGTAGAAATTTGAATAATATAACACTTATTCACAGAGATTATCCTGATTATACGTTATTTGCGGAATGCATGCATAATACATAACCTCCTCTACCATTTATCATCAATTTGTAGAATTAAAAAAACAATCGCATGCCCACATTGAAACATTAATCACACATATCAACATAGTATGTAATGGGGAAACCATACCACTGAAAACCCCCAACTATCTGTATATTATAATGATAGAGAATATGTAACAATACATAGTACAATACTCCTCACAAGTACTCATTACTATCTCCACATGCTACACACAAACTAGCTCAGATCTGAACAAGTCACGGGTTCAAATCTCCTCCATTGTTTGCCTGCCTCTACTACACAATCCAAGTTGAGAATAGGTGATATCCAAGTTTGAATCTGCTTTGGCTTGTACTGCACAATCCTCATTGGCAATCTCAATCAATGATTTTGCAAATCTCATGCACAACTATAGTCACAACTGATAGTAGTCTCACCCTTTCACCCACCTCTAACACTTGTCTCCACTGCATTGTCCATGCACTGAGTTAACTGATGTATTCTTTAGTTTGATTTATGAGTTAATAATTAGTGAATTAATTAATAATTAATTCACACCACTCATCACTAGTGTATTTGTCAGTTAGACTAAATACAACTAGTTCAACTAAGTCAAACTGAACACAACTCCATCAACTCCTCAATCAACTCCACCAAACTCAATCACTTGAGTTCTAACTGAAGTCCATCATGCAATAGCTCAACTAACCCATAGGAAAAGAGTATTTCCTTCTGGCAGTTGCATGTGCCACATCCGTAGCTCGAACTGAAGTGCTGCAAGAGGATAAGATATTGTTTATAGTCCAAATATTATTAAGAGCTAATATATTCGACTGTTCTATTTTTTGACTGGCAGTCTAAAAATAGACTTCGCCCATATGTCTAAAAATAGAGGTCCATTTATTTTTACCAACATGACCAATCATCCATAAATAGCATCCTGCAACTCATAGACCATGATCCATATGTCTAAAAATAGACATAGTTTAAAAATAGACTTTGCGCCAAAAATAGCCTGCGGGCCCACTTAGTGAGGGCGACTTCTTTTCACTAAGCTCCATCATCTTGTTGCATTTCCAACAGGAAATGCTGAGAAATTCTGCAAGAAAGGAAAGCATGAAAGAAGACTATTGCAAATAAAGAAGTGAGCATGATGAAGAAGATCTGAAGCAAAACATAACTAGACTATTAACCTACTAAAAGCTACAAACACTAGAAGTCCTGTAAATGAGGAAAGTCTGTGTTTTTGGGGCAGCAAGAGGGTCTTTGCCCGAAATCATGGTCTTGAAGGGAGGAAGAGAGGTGAAGGCACTGTTGCTAGCATTTTGAATCTTCTTTTTATCACTACTTAAACTACTGCAGAGAGCACAAATGGAAGAAAACTACTGAATCATCAAAATCAACCTATTCTTAACCATAAAAGAAATACATCTAATAGCAACCTAATCTACAAATTGAAATAAACATAGAAATACAACTGAAGAGGAGCTTGGCTACTTGGATTGGGACTTAACCTAAGAGCTTCAGCCCTCTGAGGTAACTCAGTGCTAACGCGAAAAGGATTCCATCCTTATTTCCAAAATAGTAGCAAGATTACATGAAACTGTCACAAAATAATAAGCTTGAAGTTGGAGCAGAGTTTACATAACTAAAAATCCAACAAAATTCTGACAAAAATCTGACCCACCTAAGGCCCTAGGCCTCTCTACTTATACAAATGAAACTACCAATAGCTTCCTTAAAATCAGGGAGGCTTGGCTCCCAAAAATCGAGATAATCATCAGTCATCCTCCCATTGCTCGATTGCCTTCTAGTGCATGATTCGACTGCTTGTACTTCGAGTTGAACAAAGGGAAATTAGAAGTGAGGAGTAATAAATGAGGGGTATTACCTCCTCGAATTCGTCTGCTTTGTCCACTTCGAGTTATTGCTGCCATTTGTCCATTGGATCTTTGAATTTGACCTCGAAATTCATCAATAATATGAATTAAACACATGTTAGACCACATGGCATCATAACTAACTCAACTCACTCCATAAGCATAAATATAATCACAAAATCATACAATAAGCTAAGAGAATGGTTGATTTGACTAGGTTAGGAGGTAAAATGAGCCCATATAATTACCCATTTATGAGGCTCATCAGCTGCTCCACATCAATCTGAGCCTCCTCCTCCTTAGGAACAAAGAGTTACTCCACAACCTATAGTTGGACCTCCCTCTCAAGGGAAATTCGCATGGCCTTCTGCTCATCAAACTTGAGATCTCTACAAAACATTGTCCTCCGACTAGTAGGAAGATACACCTGGTAGTTGTGGGGTGTATCAGTGTACCCCACAAGTATCTCCAAGTCTATTGTTGGCTCAAGATTCTTCCGTGTAAACGTTGTCACATGGAAATATACCGATGAGCCAACAATCATGAAGTGACCCACATCTAGTCTCTTACCAAAGAAAGCTTTCTCTAGTGTCTTCATCCCAAGTATGCAATGTGGGCTTCTATTATGCAAATAAACCATTATGTGGCATGCCTTAGCCCACAAGTGAAGTGGTAGGCCTTGGTCATGCAGCATCGCCCGTGCTGCCCCTACAATAGTTTTGTTCTTCCTCTCAACCACCCCATTCTGTTGTGGGTTGTGAGGTGCTGTCAACTCTCATTTAATTCCTTTCATTGCACAAAAGTCCTTAAACTCTTGAGACGCATATTCTCCACCGTTGTCACTTCTCAAGGCCTTGATCTTCTTCCTTGACTCTTTCTCAACCAAACCTTTGAACTCACAAAACTTTGTGAAGGTTGGGTACTTCTTATCCATGAAATAAATCCAGAATTTATGAGAATAATCATCAATGAAAATCACATAATACCTTTGCTTTGCTATCTATGCCATTGCGAATGATCCACACACATCAGTATGAACTCGCCCTAATATAGCCTCTGCTCGAGTATCTCGATCATGAAAGGAAGACTTGGTGTACATTCTCAAGGTACAACCTTTGCATGTGTCAACTTGCTCGAGTTTAACTTTGGGAAGTCTTGTAGATATCTGTTGCATTATCCTCAAGGCTCCATGATGCAAATGGCCCAGCCACCTATGCCACAACTCGCCAATGTCTTGGATTTGCACCAACTTTCCTTTCGTACTAAATGCTGCACAACCATCTACCTCTAGTTTATAGAGATTCTTCACCCAAATCCCTACACTATAGGTCTAACCCGTGGCTATGTGTCTTAAGAATGCCTTTCATTTACTAAAGACAACATCATAGCCTTTGTCCTCCAACATCGTGACCGATACCAAGTTCTTCTTCAGCCCATACACATACATCACATCTTTCAAGGTGAGAGGAGCTCCATGCTTCCTCTTAAAACAAATTGTGCCCACTCCTAAAACACTATACCTTCCATTGTCACCCATCCTATGCATCTTGAGGTCTTTCTCCTCCAAGGCACTTAATAAAATTTTACCACCGGTCATTTAGAATGAGGCTCCACTATCAAGATACCAGACATAACTGACCATTGATGACACCATGCATGTGATGATGGTAAAGTCCATTTCGAATTGAGAGGCTAATGCCTCACCTTCCGATCCTTTTGAAGATCCCTTCTTGGACTTCTTTGATGGGAAATTAGTCGCATAATGTCCTATTTCGTGACAATTAAAGCAACTCACTTTAGACTTGTCAAGCTTCTGCCCTCCATGAGAGAAATTTGATTTCGAATGGGAGGTCTTCCCCTTCCCTTTCCTTTCCTTAGTTGCTAAGGCCAAATTTTCTTCATCATCATTCTTGGCTGAAGAACCATCTCATGTGCTCCTCCTGATCTCCTCCAGCATGAGATCTGACCACAGTCATTCCCAATCTGGCAGTTTCTCCCTTCCATTCACAGAGTCCTAGTAGCTATTCCAGCTCTTTGGAAGGCTAAGGAAAGTGAGGCTCACCATATCATCATCGGCAGTAGTTATTCCCAAACTGCTAAGCTCATTTCTGAAGGTGGTGATCTTGTTCAAATACGTGGAAATAGTATCGCCCTTCTCCATCTTGATTCTTCAAAGCTTATCCTTGAGCGCCAATTTCCTATGGTCACTATTGTTCTGGTAGACGTCCTTCAATGTCTTCCACATTGGAAATGGAGTATCCTTCCCATGGAGACTCAAGACAATATGGTCTCGAACTGCCTCAAGGGTGATTCGTCTCACCTTCACCACACACTTCTTCCACTCAGCCAACTCTTCTACATTAGTTGAAGATGGCTTTTGGATTTCTTGATCAATGAATTCCTTCAAGCCATTGTCTTCTAATACAGCCTCCATGCGATCTTTGCATGCTATGTAATTCGAGCTACCATCCAAGGCAAATTCAAGTCTCAAGCCATTGAACGCCATTGGCCAACCTTGAAGTATGATAATAATTCAATTTTGCACCTGCAATCCTGAACTTTAAAATTTTAATTCTCTTCTAAGTATACTGTTCATAACTCCAATAACCTTTACTCTGACACCATGTAGAAATTCTCATTGTAGATTAACCTGATAATGCAATATAATCAAAGCAAAATACTTTAACCTACTTCTACAATCAATTTTCAAAAGCTTAAAATATTTGAGCAAGATCAAGTTGAACACATATAACCAAAATAAGAATCAATGCACATGAAACATAGAAGACTACTCAGGGGAAAGCCTCAGCTAAAAATCCCACTATCTGTATTATCATTCAAGTTGGAAATATCTTAGAATTACACAAATCCTTAGCTCTCACAACTAGCTAGCTCTCAGTACAATCCTTATGCATGCATGAGTTTTGTTTATAGGAAAACACATGCAACTGATAGTACATTGTCCCTATCTTTAATCTCAACTGGGTTTTTCTTAGGATAGACATGCATGAGTTAATTATGAGAGAATCTTCAGTTATCTAGAGTACACTAGTTGAGTGCATGCATGCATCAACTAACTGATAACTCACAATTAGTTCCTCAAATAGTTTCAAACTAATTTAACTGGAATTAACTTAGTAAACTGAGCTAACTAATTACAACTCAAATATAACTCAATCTTATCTCCTTAATCAAGGGATAATCTCCTTAATTTAAGGAATAACTGTTACATGACTTCAGAATGACTTCTAAATTGAATTCCTCCAACTAATTAAATCAAGATGAATTAATTAATTATTTTTCAAGCAACTTGTGAGACTAAATTCGAATTTTAATTCACAATTTTAATTCAAGGACAAATTAAAATTGAAATATTCTTCTTGCCACATTTCAACAAGAATTCCTTTGGCTATGTCTGGAAATCACAATTCCAAGTGAATGAGTATTTTGCATATAGGAAGTCTTCTTAACCTAGATTTTGTCTGACATTATGTGGATATATGTTATATTCCTAAACATGTATTTAACAGTTATAATCTCTAGTTTTCAGTTGTGGTTGGATTCTTCAAGGGAATGGATTCCCTTGAGAGATTATATATGTACGAGTTTAGTTACAGGTCATTGTGCAGTGTACAACATAGTAAGGTAATTGGTATATTTTTATGTTAGTTTATCCACTGACTATTATGTGTTTATGGCAATATGATGTGGGGGATTACATGGCAAGAGTGACTACCATGAAATATTGAAGAATGTTGAGTTTGAATTTCCGTTGAAAGCATTGGGAACCCATGGGGAATTGAGTCATGGTGTTTTTGGATATTTTTGTGCTTTCTATATTTTATGTTTTTTTTTTGCTTGATTTATAGTTTTGTTAATGTCCAGTGCAAGGCCTTGCCACTTTGGTTGTGGTTTTGTATTGGTATTGGTTTTTTTATGGTTTTATTTTTGTTTGATTTTTCTCTTTTCTTTTGTCTTTTGAGAGTCTTGGGAATTGGTTGGTAAGGAGGAAGTTATGGATCTTAGGGAGAGATGAATGAAACCCGACAGGTAATGTAATACCCAGATAAAGCTCAATGCATGTATAAGGGTAGATGGAGGCAAGAGTATGACAACTAGTTCGATTGGTTGAGTCCATTAGGGTAAATGGATGGTAGTAGGACAGTCATGAGAAAGTCAATTAGGAGAGGTCAAGTAAATGGGTTTGAGGCCTCATATGCCTTAGCTATGTTGGGAACTATTGTTCTCAATGTTGTGCATGGTGTGCATGGATAAAGGGCATTCTCTTAACCTTGACCTTATGATAACTTGTAATTATGTTGTGATCATGACTATGATGATGTCTCTATATGTATACATGTATATATGTATGTCGTTGTCTGATGGGGATGTGAGAGATCGAGATTGTTTTATGCTAATTTTTATATGTATGTATGTATGTATGTCATTATCTTACAGGGTCATTAAAGATCATTCTTGTGGAGGAATGATTTCTTATGCAGGTGAATGGCATGAAGAGGTTCCTGGTATTATGAGGAATCAAGTGGGAAGAGCAGCCCTAGAAAATATACGTGCTCAATATCATGTGGATATGAATTGATATTATGTGATTATATTATGTCTATGTTATAACAGTTAATGTTGAGGGGTACATCAGTGGAATGAAAGCATTTTGATCTATGGCATCGTGAGGCAAGCATGGATGGTGGAAGGACACTAGAGGCAAGGTAACCTGGTAGAGATATTGTAGTCTCTCGATGTGCAATACTACTATTGTGTATATGTTATACCTCTAATGTTTCATACATGTAGTGTTATGTATATATGGTGTTGTGTACATTTCATTTATGCAATGTTGTGTACATATGGTTTGATGTGCATGTTTCATATGTGGCATTGGGTATATAAAGTGTTGTGTGCATATGTTGTCATGGGCATGTTGGATATGTGGTGTTTTATATGTGTTGAATATGCGGTGTTGTGTACATATGGTGTTGTGAGCTTGTTGAATATGTAGTGCTATGTACATGTGGTGTATTGTGCATGTTGCATATTTGGTCTTGTGTACATATGTCATTGTGTGCTTGTTTTATATGTGGTGCAATGTACATGTGGTGTTATGTGCATGATTGTACATGTGGCGTTGTGTACATGTTGTACATGAGGTACTGTGTGCAAGTGGTTCTGTGTACATGTCGTGCATATGGTGTTGTGTAGACATCATGCATGTGGTGTTGTGTACACATTGTGTAGGTGGTGGTGCGTACATATGGTTTTGTGTACAAGTTTTCATATGACACTATGTATATGTGGTATTGTGTACACGTTATACACATTGCATTGTGCACATGTGGTGTTGTGTTATTCTGTTAGGAGGAATGTGTAGTCATTATATCATGACATGTGTATTTGTTGTGTTGTACTATGTGTGCATATATGTATTGTGTTGTGTTGTACACTGGGTCTAAGTGTATGAGTTTTTGATGTATACTATGTGTATGTGTACATGATTGAAGAGGAGAGAAATAACTAGGTGCTTGTGGGATGTCACAACCAATCCAATGTGTGTACAAAAAGGACAAAATACAAAGGTAAAAGAAAATGACCGATTAAAGGATAAGTATTACTATTTTATATCAATTTTATTATGCATGTGATCTATGATTTTGATTTATGATGGTTACATGTGATCTATGATTTTCGTTTATGTTGATTGCATGTGATTCATGATTTTGATATCTGATGGTTATGTTTTGAGCTAACTAGATGTGATATGTTTATACATGATGATTTGTTCAAGAGCTAGTTTGGCTTGTTGGGAGAGGAAGTGAGCATAAGTGCAAGTGTTCCTTATTGACAGACCACAAATGAGGTGTGAGTTGGATTTATTTCAATTCATTTTAAACCTAATGGGAATTATCTTCTTGGTAATGCATAGACTAGGTGTTTGAAGCTAACTGTAAGAATTAGTAGCCTAAGTGAACGAAATTGGAATAGGTAGAAGTATGTTGGCAAAGCACTTAAGTAGAAAGGCCATTGTGAGACACTAGTACCCAATAGTGTCCATTGATTTCCATGAGCATGCTATAACCTGTATGTTGGTTTTGAGGCAGGGATACACCTTGGTTTCTGGACCTTCCTATGTGAGGAAACCTTGCCAAGGGAGGGGTCTCCTGAGGTACTATGTAGTAGAGAAGGGGATTCTCATGGCACTTGGAAGGTGTGTGATTTCATGGAAGGGGGTGCTTGAATTTCCCGAGGGTATATGTAGTAGAGATGAGAAGGTTGGGGATGTAATGGTTTTGGTCATTAGCATTTCAAGGTTGAATCAGATACACATTTAGAGTGTGCCCTGAAACAATGAGACAATAATTGTTCGTTGAGAGGATAATGGTGCAGGATTGTAGCACTCGACATGGGATTTAGATTTCATTTTAAAAGTGGATTATGGAGTTCCTAGGAAGTAGGTGAATTCTGGTATTAATTTGAGGGTGGAGGTGTGAGCCTTTAGAATCCCTTTTTGTTGATATAAGAACTCTATCCTTTTATTTGTTAGATGAGAAAATGTGCATATGTATATATGTGTATATTATTGTAAATATTATATGAAGTTGGATTTGTAAAGCTCCATGACAAATATGGTTATTTTTTGGTTCAAGAACATGTGGTTGTTATTGTAATTTCCATAATGAGTTGTGTTATAAATATCCATGGGCACTATGTTTTGTTTTCAATGACTTCCTAATTTATAAGTGTCATTTAACATCAAGGATGATGTTTCACTAAGGGGGAAGGGTTTGAATAGCACAATGTTAAAAATGCCCGTAGTAAAGTTAATAAAGGAAAAATAATAAGACCAAGGTCATAGGACACGTATTCCAAGATAAATGTTGGACAAAACATCCTAGTGGGTGCTCATTTGGTTTATTATAGCTAAAGGAAACTGGCAAAGGCAATGGAAAAGGATCTAGAATGGCATGAGACATTAAATAGCATTTTATTTATGGAAAATAATGGAAAATAGAAACAAAAGGAAGGTGAAAAGTCATAGGTTTGCATGGCAAAGAACCTAAAGTAAAAATAATGGAGAATGAAGAAAATACAGGCCTTTGTTAGGGTCCTATATTATAGGAATCCCAATCATTTATGTCTTACTAATCATTTGAGGTCATTTTCTAAATATTAGTTTTGGTTTTGTGAGTGATATGGTTTAGAAGGGTATATTGTAACAAAAAAATGGTCTAGTTTTGGAATTAGGTCATGTAAAAAAATTTGAGTCAAAAGGGGTCCATTTGTCATAATTAAAAGTGTAATTTCATGAATGGTCATAATTAAAAGGGTAATCATAAGGGGTAATTTGCCACCATGAAAGGGTATTTAAAGGTCTTGTCATGCAATATTTTGGTCATCATGAGTAATTTAGTTTAGTTTTGTTAGTTATGGGAATCTATGGTGAGTCATGTCATGATGTCATGGTGTCATCATTACAAAAAGATCACTTATCTATTTTTCATATCAAGAAAATGAATAATAATGAGCCTAAAGAAATTTTTTGTAAGATATGAAGGTCTTAAATGTGCTTCCTTACTCTCATCTCTCTCATTTGAAGCACATTCTCTAAAACGATTTGAAGGTCGAAGGAAGGAGCATTGCATATCTTCATGTTCAAACTACCGCGCAAATTAAATTTCTACTACATAAGAGAGGATGCTGTGAAACTGAGGAAATCATTGCACATTTCAAAGAATTTCCAAGTCAGTCATGAGTAGGGGTTCCTCTCACTCGTCTAGGGTTTTTTACATTGTATGTGCCACACTTCATCATGTCAAACTAATTCGAAATATCTAGATATTCTCCAACCAACATAAGCTATATCTCTGAAGTGTTTTATTGTGCAAATTTCTATGAAAAACATTTTCCACGTCTCACTATGCACACATTTTGTTTTCCTATTGCATTTGGTATTCCTGGGATTCATGCATAATTTTTCTTTGAACTTCAATCGAGTGACACTAATCAGATATTTTTTTTCTATTTCCCAAACCCTAGTCATTATTGTTACGTATTTTCCTTATTTGTCGTGAAACTCCCTTGTTTTCTACAAAAGTACTATGCCTCAACCCTGTTGCATATTCCACTTTTCAACAACATTAGATATTTTTTTTAGGAGATTTTAATACCTATATTTTCTATGATGGAGACCCTAGAAGGAAATAAGAAAGTAAAAGGAGGAGATATTATGTGATGAAAACCCCAAGACCTTAGCATAGTGAACTCTGACCTTGCCATTAGGGTATCATTTGAACAAGTTGGTTGTATCATATTTTGTTAGAAGATTTAGGGCTACGGTCACCACTTGTAGCTCACTAAAATGTTTGCACTAAATTTCAAAGGGAAGGAAGTAAATGTTGGAAGTTTGGAGTTATTTTATCTCAAAGCAATCAATAAATGCTACCATTGAGATCCATTTACATGGTTAATAATGGTTTAAGGGTATGGAGTTAGATTTATATCATTTGAAAGACATTCTATAGCCACAATACGAGGAGGGATATGGATTTGCTATCCTGAGAATTTACCTGTTGGACCACCATAGTAAGTTGCTGAAGGTAATTCAAATGTATTTTACATGTGAAGGGAGGTTCAACAAAGTTTATCTGTATCATATTATACTTCTAATGCATTTTATAGGAAGGAAACCCTTGTATCTTCCTTACTATTTCCTTAGGAGTCTCAGCAAAATGTTTGACCTCATTCAAGCAAAGGGGAGTCATAGTCAACTTAGTTTATTACATTTTTCATTTATTAAACTGATGGTGATAAAATAAATTGACAAGAGGGATCAGTAATGGCAAGACCTTTTGATTTCTTCAGGCTTGACGAGATAGTCTTTTGATAGCCAAAAGACTAAGAGAGGCACCCCATAAGTTTCAATAAAAGAGGCCACATTTGTAGTAGATAGCTCACTAAAAAGACCTTTGATAAGGAAAAATCAATGGACAAAAGAAGTGCAAAGAAACTTCACTTCTCGCATGTGGTAGAACATGTGGGTAGGAGACCGAGAAAAAGAGCTTCAACCAAGAGATTTTCTATAGACCCTACACCTTTTCAAGTTGTTGAGATATCAGAGAGTGCACTTGAAGAAGTGAAAATTGAGGAAAGGCATTAGAGAATTAAGGACCTACTAGATGAGTTGGACAAGGTTCATCTAATGGTATCATACTTGTAGCAAGAAAATAGAGAACTCAGGTGGAAAATAACACAAGAAGATTCCCACCCCGGTGAGGGAGAACCATCAAGGATAACATTGATACATGTTAAATACAAAATCAAACTGATCATAGATGTTGGACATTTGAAGATGACACTTGAGGAGTCAAGGAGACCTAAAAATAGGTCTGCTACCAAGATGGAAATGAAACTGAAGGAGACTACTCAACAATAACATAAGGATTTTTTTGATGAGGATAAAGAGTTTGAAATAATTTTGGAACAACTTGAAGGAGTTCAATGACATGTAGATTGGCTTGTAGAGAAATATCAAAGGGATAAGATGAGACTATTTAATCAGTTACAAATTGTTGAACTTGTCCTTGAAAAGGGTAAGCATAATTTAAAGTGGACCTTGCCTCTACATATGCAAGTGAGAAATATGTATACAAATAATTTGGTCTTAAAAAAGAGACTCAAATTAGTAAAACAACAGCTAACTGACGCTAGGAAATCTAGAAAAAAGAGGAAGAACATAAAGTTAGGTATACTTGTAGAAGTGACACAAAGGTAAATCTTCGTCAGGTGGATGCTATGAGGTTTTCTTTCTATTTATTTTTTTCTCATGAAGTCAACATAGGTCAGATTTGTTAAATTTGGAGAAACACAACAAGGACTTGTTGCACAAGTTAAAAAGCCCTTTATTTTGTTGAAGTGATGTATTTTGAAGGTTTTGAAGTGGTTTGTGAGTTGTTGTAAAGAGATATTAGCATGAATGAGTTACCTTAGACACTATGTATTGGAATAAATCACCATATACTCAGAGTTTTGAAGTTGTTGTGAAGGCGACAATTTTCTTGTGAAAGTATGCTATATTACTAGCCAAGGGGATCAGGTGATTAGGAGGTCTAAAACCAATTTTAAGGATATTTCAGGAGCTCATTACCATCATAGGGATATTTTAGGACTACCCATTTGTTCCATTATATTAGAGGAAAGCGACAAATTTGCAGAACTTGAAATGGTATGAAAGTTGCTGTGAAACTAGAAGATTTGCAACAGATGTTGCATTTTTGACACAATATTGATTCTTCTTTGTAAATCTAGGTTTTTAGGTGTCATTAATTTTTAGGATGGTATGGTTTTTTTTTTTTAATATTCAAACTTTGATGATGTATTATGCATAGATTGGTAGTAGGTAATCAGTTCTTATTTTTTAGCAGAGTAGGTAAAAATGAAATGTATTTGGTTGATTGACTAGCTTCCTTTTGAAAAATTTGACCCTACTAGCTAGAAAAGGAATATTATATGTTTGTGTGTGTGTGTGTGTGTGTGTGTGTGTGTAGAAAAATAGGAAAAAGGGTTATGTTGTCAAGTGTAAAGAAGAAGGTTCTTATTTTGTATTTTGTATTAAAATTTCTCAAGTGAATAGAAGAAAGGAAGAAGGAGTGTGACAAGGATTCTTGTGTCAACCCTTTTTGGTATGTTTTTCTCTATATGTTGTAAACTTTATCTTATGGTTCCATTGTTCAAACATATGTCTACATGTTTTAGCTTAAGAGTAAATATTACATAATTCACTTTTTTGCTCTGTTTTTTATAAGCTAAAAAATTTATGTGTCTTTTTCCTCTTGATGGAAATTTGAATCCATATATGACATGATGCTCTGATTTTCATCATTATGATTTTACACTCACCCTGCCTACAGTGAAGTCAAGCTATATTATAAGAAAAACTTCCTATCTTTTCCATGCCTAAATCACCTTCGCTATCCCTGTTTAGTTGAAATCATCAGCTGTGACTGCTTCTATCTTGAGAGTGTCTTTAGTTTCTTACCTTCCTTCAAAACAGTAAACCAAATATTCTCGTATAATCCTCATAACCATCCTAATATAAAAAAAATTATTCAGTAAAACCCTAGTGAGAGAGCTCTCTCCAAGGCTAGAAGGGTTGGATCCTACACTTAAAGTGGTTTGAGGTTACATATGTAATCCTTTTTCAACTAAAAGGAAATTACAAATAGCTAACAGCCTCAATGATAAAAAGGCTTATGAGGATCAGTTCATGGATTTTCTAAATTGGACCTTTTGTTAATTTAGTTTTGGAGCTTCAGTTTTAGAACATTCTTGAGCACTCTAGCATTGGACAAAGGAAGGAAAAGGAAGGACAAGAAAGAAGAGGGGAGAAAAGATGAAACAAGGAAGAGTTGGATCAAGCACCTACACCAAGATTAGTTGTAGTTATTGAGTTGCATGTATGATTTCCTTCCTAGTTTTGGCATGCATGGTACATGCATGTGTGTTCTTGGTTCTCTTTTGTAATTGGCATGGGTTTTCCAAGGTGCGACAATGGTTTTTAGCCTTTCCTTTCCATTTCTTGATAGCCATAGTGTGATGGGATTTCTCTTCCTTGATTGAGTTGGATTATCAGATGGTTTTGAAACTGAGTAGGGTAGTCTTAGGAAAATCACAAGACCTCAGAATCACTGGACCAGTAAAAGTGGGATTGCAATAAGGCTGAGTTGTGTGTACCCTCATTCGGCCTAGGAATCCTAGACTGGTAAATAGTAGGATATATGTTGAAGCCTAGAGGGTGGAGACAAAAAAAATTCCTCATGGCTTAGGTGGAGAGATCTAAAGGCATCTAGGCTTGTATAAGCCTAATGATCCTTGGACCGGTATATAGTGGGATTGCGGTAAATCCTGGTAGTGTATGTTTCTTGTTTAGGCGTAAGAATCCCTTGGTGAGATTACGGTAAAGCTTGGCTGTATAGATGAGGGTTTCGAGCCTAGCAATCTTTGATTGATATTTACGGGATATACAGTAAAGTCAAAGTAAGCCCTAATTGGTTTTGTTCTAAGTCCCACATTCATGTTTGGAATATGGGACAAGGTTCATTGGTTGAAAGAAATATTTGGTTCAACCCAATCTAAGGTAAGGTGGTACATGGAGTTCCATGACTTGGTCATATTTTGCATATGCTAATAATATCTCTTTACCTCTTGTGTTCTATGTGTAAATGTACTCGTTATTATGTGGCTTTAATGGTTATTCTACCATTGTTATTCATTTTGTTATATGTTGGTTATAATCATGGTTTATGACAGACGTTGGTTATTTCTCTCAACATGTTTTGATTTGTAAATGCATGCATATTAAATGTATGAGCTAATAGATGATAATGCACATATTATGAGAGGCCATCAATCCTTCTTGGTGAATCTCAGATAATTATGAGACCCCTAGGTTTAGATGTGTATTTAGGACATGGACATTACAGGTTTATGATATGTTTAACGAAATTACTATCATGGTTGGTAGGGCTTAGGTCATGTATTTGTTTTTTTTTGCATTAGTATCCTTATTACATTTTTATTTACCATTTCTAAGAATTTCATCATGTTCTAGGTAGAGGTCTAAGTCCTAACCCTAAAAAAGTGGCTCAAATTTTAGGGTCAATGGTACATAACTTCTTGAAAAATACTGCAGTTGCATGGATTCCTTGTTGTGGGAGCGAATGGATGGTTACATTTTCTTGGATTACTTCTAATGGGAGCGAATGGGGGTCTACTTCAACAAAAACTGAATCTGACTTAGGGGTTGGGCACCTTGAGTGGTTGGTTAGTCCCTGGGGGTCTTGTAGCTCCTAAAGAAAGTTAGTTTGGTTTTTGGTGTGTCAATTCCACTTCCTTACCTGTAAATGGGGAGATAAATCATAATATAGTAACTCTTCATCACATTTTTACCCCGATGGACCGGTTAGCTTGGGTAAATATGGGAGAAGGGGCTTACATCTTCAGTTCTTGATTGCAAATATTTTATTTAAGATAAGTATTTCATATGCATAATTATTTGATTGCCCTTTTCAAAAAATTTATATGTATATGAATTTACCTTTAGAGAATTTATCATGGTTGTAGCTATTATACTATTTGATTATAGTTTTTTATATGTGTTAAATTCTATAATAGCATTAGTTCAGGGAGATAAACTTCCTAAATTCTTCTTTAAAAGAATCATGTTGGAATTTATACTATTAAATTTATTCTAGGCGGTTCCATAATTTGAAACCCTCACCATAGTGAGATGAAACCATTGTAATCCTTTGAGCCAATTTTCATATCTAGGGTTATGAAATTTTAGGAAATATGACAAGAGGAAGTTGAGCTTCCCAAATTCATATTTAAACAATCCATGTTGTAATTTGTGTTATAAATTTTATTTTTGAGGTTCTAGAAGAGAAAACGTAGGCCATAATGAGGGGAAATCCCATTAATTATTTGTTCTGGCTTTCATATCTCGGGTCACAATAGTTTTGGGTATATGATTAAAGAATATTGAACATCCTATATGATCCTAAAATCATGCATAGTATAGGTAATGTTGGCACTTCTTCTATAACATTTCATATGGCAGGTTCCAAAAGCTAAACCTTGGATCATAGTAAGGGGGAATGCCACTGATCTCTGCTTTAGTTTTTAGAACTTGGACTAGTACAATTTATGAGATATTCCATGAGGAAGTTGCTATATTTATTTGAATAAAAAATGTTTGAAGAAAATATTAAATGATTTTGTGATTCATTGCATACAAACTATTTGATGAAATTCCCCAATGAAAATGTTATTTTGTGGATGGGGATGTTGTTGTTGTATGTTAGCATTTTTGTATGATAATATTGTTTTAGTTAATCTATGTATATTTGTATGCAAATCATTTGAGGAAATGTGTTAAAGGTGTTTCATTACAATTTGCAAATAAATTGTTCGATAAAATACCTTAAAGGAAGAGATCAAAAGTTGCAAGATCGAGTGGTATATTTCAATTAGTATTTTACAAGAGGAATTACAGAAATGTTTGTTATTTTATTTCATACACAAAATTTGACAAAATATATAAAAGAAAACAACTACTTAATTGGTTGTATACAAATTATTTGAAGCAAGGTTTACATGTAAATTGTTTGACAAAATGCATGATAAATGAAAATCAATTTTTTGCAAGTTTGGTTAGGATAAATTAAGTAGTGGTATGTCAAAAAATGATATCAAAGTTCATTGTCAAGATAGAAATCAGAAACATACAAATTTTGGAATCTTGTAACTTGTCTCATTCATTGAGGGAAATAGATATGTTGCAAAGTGGTATGAAAGCATGGTTAAACACTAGACTTGGATGGGCTCAAAAATAAATTAAATGGGATCTCTATACTAAGCTACAAAGTGTTGTCAAAGATAAGGTTCAACATTGAACCTTGATGAGCTTGAGTATAGGAAATAATTTATGTTTTAAAATTAATATATGCACATGCATGTGCATAGATGTGTAATTATTTTGTACATATCAGTATACTAGCGTTACTTCAAGATTTAATTGACTTTAATGTACTAGGATAAGCATGCAGGGTTATAACTAGACTCCATAGAGTAGTACAACGAAACTACAGAGGTTTATGGTTGATTGATGCAACCATAACTATGAGATGGAATCTCTTAACTTAACTCTTGCTAGTTTTAATAAAAAGGAATAACGTTTTGAGAAGTTTACATATGTTAATGAACATTGAGGAATGAGTAAAATGCAACAGATGAAATAGTTCAAAAATGCATGTCAATTGAAGAGATATTGAATAATGATGTGCTATATGCATGAAGATATATTAGGTGCATGAAACAATCAACATGCATAAATACTCTGAGTAGTTTATTTCCATAACATGATTCATATGGATAATAGTTGTTAATGGTGAAAACATAGCCAGGAAGAGGTTAACAACATTATTGGTAAGCCAATAAAAGTGTTGCACATAGTCTTGTGGAATCAAGGTTATAAGAGATAAGGTGTTGATGAGATAATGGTACAACTAGAATCTATGACTGTTGTGATAGTATTGTGAATTCACTTTTCCTTGTGTTACATTGTGGAAGGTTGGAGCCTTAGAGAGAGGAATGTGGGGATAAGTGTTTGTGTGTGTGATATAAAGAGTAGTTATATCCCTGAATCTAGATGAAGCTCCTATAAGCCACAGAGCTCCCGAAAATCATTAGTGAACCCAAGATGGAGTCCCGAGAAGGATAGTGGCATAACATGATCAACATTGTGATTCTAGAATGGAGTGCATTACCTTGGATCAAGTGGGTTGATGGGGGGATCAGATATTATTATTTGAAGGCTATTGGGGTTGGTACCTTGACCTTTTTTGTTGCCAATACTGGTCAAGTAGCATACTTGGCTCCTGGTTTGTGCAGTCATGGCCCACCTTAAAATTGAACCACTATTGCAAAAAAATAACAGAACCAATGCTTATGCCTAATAGAAAATAAGATGTTTTCTTCTAGGCAAACATTTTGTCTAGATAAGTCTTCTAAGAATTATTGATTATGACAGTCAAATTTTATGCACACTTAAAGCATTGTTTGAAAACCTGAATAATGGCATGATATTATTATACGCTTTTGATATTTCATGAATGAATGATCATGGTTTAACACAATTGTACTAATATAATCTACATTGATGTAGATGATATTATACACAAGAGTGCAAGGGGGAGGTAACCCCATAGATATTCCAAGGAATAAATTTGCAGCCGCAATAGAGGACATATGTGGATAAAGGATCAATCAAGGAGGCCCTGATTAGGTCCATATGGACCAGATGGATAGTGAAGTCACAACTATGTAAATGGCTTAAGAGGGGAGTTTCCCTTAACTAAAAATTGTGCTTGTTTGATATATTTTATTTGTGAAAATAATATGAATGCGTAAATGGTAAAAAAATATAAAACAATACTTGCTATGTTTTTAGTAATATGTTACAGTTACCTAATGAATTTCATGGCACATGGAATGTCCATATGGAAAGGTTGCAAGAGTGATATATTATTTTTAACCACAACATGAAATAAAGTAATGTGCTTATGCTTATTTTATGATACTTGTCATGTGAATGATTTAAGAAAGAGAGGCTAAAAATTAAATTTGAAAATAAATGTGTATGAATAGCATGGAATATGGGCAAGTATCGCACACAGATGATGAGATGTATATGCCCATGATTGGGCACATGATTGAAGGTATTTTTTGATTTTAAAAATTAGATAACTAGTTCAAATTCCCTTTATGAATATTCATTCAAACTTTTGTGCAAGAATATGAAACGATATAGTTGTGACTAATATGTGATATTGATATCCTTTCATGTTCTATTGAATATTAGAACATCAAGAATGATAATAAGTCAAATTAACTCCTCGAAAAGATATTAGATGAGAATGTATCTGATGGTAACCAAGAAGGGAGAGCACCAACACAAGGTAAAAGGATAAAGATATTGGGTAAGAATTCCTTTCAACTAAATTTGATGTCTTTTCTTTTCAAATTAATGCATGTATTGCATAGATGTGAAAGAAGGGGTGTGGATAATGAAAAAAATTGTCAGAACAAAAGAATTTACTAAAAATATTAATAATGTGTGCATGCATGCAGGTTCCATGTTGAACAAAGATTAAATTAATAAATAATACACCCATGAGATAAAATATAATTTGTAATGCATTGAGAGAATGCATGAAAATGTGGGATGCATGGAGTGAATGTAGGAATTGTAATTTTGATCATGATTTCTTGAGTATTGGCCCAATAGCTTCTAAGATCGATGAAATTTATTCGATCATATAATGTTGAATTGTTGTTCAACAACATGTAATTGAAGGATTTACTTTTCCTAGTTAATGTGAAAATTGTATGGAAATGTTGATATATGAAAGATAGTTTGTTATCAACACATAGAGGGTTATGAAAAGGGAATCAAATCATTAATGTCTAAATATTTCAAGGATATTTGTGATGCATCCATGAGCTACTATGGCGTGATTTATTCCTTACACTCATATTATGGATCAGTGGTACATATGCTTGGTTCATTGAGTACATGTATGCTTGTATGGTACAATCAACTACATGATTGAATGTCATGAAAGGAAATAACCTTTAATAATTTCAAGGAATCGATGAGTACTGGAATGAGTGGAATGAATCCATCAACTTGTAAAATAAAGTGGAAGTTGATTAGTCATGAATTTAGAGATATGTATCTGTTAGTTTTGACCCTTCGGTTGTTGGAATAAATTTTGGAATGGATTACAGAATGCTTAGAATATTTGTGATAAAAAATAAATAATTAATTGATAAATTCATTTCAATTTATGTTTAAATCAATTGAAATTTATTTAATTATTCTATATAAAAATTATGAGATCACTTTAGGAGATGTTATAAGTCTTGGAATGAAAATATTTTATGTATGAACACCTACCACTATTTTGTTGATTAAATTTACAAATTGGAATTGAAATTACTTAGTTATGATAATAAATGATGAGTTTACCAAATGAAAGATTAAAACATCATCATAATAATCTCATATTTATGAAATCGGATTTGTATATGAAGCATGTTTATAAATAATAAAAAAAAATCAATTTAAATTAGTATGATTAATCTTATGAAAAATGTATGCTTGTGATATAGGTGAGATTATGGTCTATCCAAGAATAATAGATGATGGTTGTGATGCTGAAAATCCTATGGGCAAGACCATTGTGGTGACATTGGAATCTAAGGACACACATTGATCACCTTGAGTTACATTATGAAAATTGAGTTGTGTTATTTAATGCAATCCAAAGGGATTCCTTGGTTGTGAGTCTCTATAATTCTCACAAATCATCTTATGGGAGGAAGTCTTGCTATGGAATATATCACCGAAGGGACTGAGGAGATAGAGTGGGGGATGCCTCAATTTGGAATGTGTGTGAATCCAAATAGCATGATATTTAAATGAATTGTTTTTCAAAGATTCATGTATATACTTGTAGGGATCAAAAATGAATTGGATGTGTCCAGAAAAACAATGATCTAAGCTTGTTCCCTTCTATTACAGGTCATTTTCTTACATTCACTCAAATGGCCCAAAAACTAGATCAATCAATATCAGTGACACCTTCTACTCATCCATTTCCAAAGCCGCAAGCATTATCTCTTGATAGGGTTCAATAATTATGGGTTAATCAACATAACAACCTATTTTTTACCCTAGCGCACCTTACCTTCTAGCCACCTGCACTCGTTGATTGTTGCATAACTGAGCACCTAGACTAACCAACGCATGGTGCCTTTGATGCATGTGCGATGGTTCTAGACTTTAAGGAAAAATAGAAATAATTATGAAACTACTCTTTCAAAAAGCTTCAAAAGTGGTTTTAGCCATTTACTATTGATTAAGATATAAAAATCCTATCTTAAGGGTATTATCTCTTATCCCTAGAGCCTATCTTCCCTCATATGTTGATTTATGTCGTAGATTGGTAAAACCAAACTAGCCTATTTACCCTATAAACTCATATCCTACCATAGAGTCTGGGTTGGATTCTGGAGACCCTTATCTATGCTCTGATGATACTTCCTTTTACCTAAGGATGCATTACCATACTCGAGTTCATATTGAAGGATTGATTTGTGGCTATGGACAATTTTGGGTGGGAGACATGTACATTGTCAAGAACTGGAAAAGAGTTGTAATCTTCTCCTACATTTCATTAATAAAAAAGGATTTGTTTTCCTATAGTTGTGTATATTTAATTCTTATTTATTTCAATTCCCTCTTAATTCATTGATAAGAGATATTAGTCCATGCTATGTATATATTGTAGTTCTCTTCCTTGTTGTAATTGCTTTGAAGTTCCAATTTATAGTATTGGAGTTCACAATTCAAAAGAAGAGGAATACTTGCATTGGAATCTAGGTAAGATTTTTCCTCCATTTTATAATTTCTAGATTAGACTACTAGATCTAGAGGATTCACTTTTGTCCACATAAGAGAATTTTCTAAATAGAAACTTAGTGACTCCACTAGGGAATGAGATGTTCTTATAGTGGTTTCCTTTGTCTATTCATTTTATACCTTTCAATTGAAATTGAATTAATTTTTTTTGTAGAGTAATTAGTCTTGGGAAAACATTACTCTGAGCTTGGTAGGGTTTTTTGTTTCATTTACAGAAGAAAAAAATTAGCCCCTACACACCTATCTAATTCTGTAAGTGTGATGCATCACACTAGCTCATGTCTCTAGCCCGTGATGGTCATTGTAGGATGAAAAATTTTCATATCTATCCCTTGCTCTATGTTTTGATTATGTCCATTAAATTTTGATTACTGTGTTTAAATTTTGGTTTGATTGCCTTTTTATGGGAATTTGTTTTTCTTTATTCTTATCAGATAGGGTTTGTGAGCAATGGACTTGACTTTCGATTGGATAAAAGAATTTTAACCTTATGTTTGTAGTATATGTGAGTTCTTTTGGTCAATAATCTAGCTTCATTTTCATTTTCATTGAATTCCGAATTGAAAAAAAAAAATTCCATCTTTTTCATTACATATAGGGGTTTAAAATTGCAATGCAATACAAAATTCAAAGATATGGTTCGAAAGCTCTTGTTTAATGCACCTTTGCTTGTTGCATAATTTTTTCTTCTTCCTTCCCATAGGTAGATCTTCATCGAAATGTAAGAGATATTTTGATCATATTAACTGCATCATAAGAAGATTAGGTGAATTCATGTTGTAAGCCTTGAAATCGAAACTTAATTGAATATCAATGTTAGGTCATGTTAGGCCCCTATACTACTAGTGTAACCCTTTATTGTTATTAGTACAACCCGCTTATCATATTGTTGTACCCATGTAGTCCCCATATTGTTACTATTGTGCCACATAGAAGCCCACTATTGTTATTATTGTGCCCTAACATTATTATTGTTATGTCGACTTTGATTATATTATGACCCCTTAGACTCCTATTTATAGAAAGAAGGTCTTGTAATTTTGTATCATCCAAGAATTGTTCATTTGTGTAATGTAAAGGAGGTTTCCCCCTCGAAGAGGTAGAATTCTAAGGCATTGATCTATCTTTTCTGTCTTTTTCTAAGCTGGTTTCATAACATTTGCTATTAGAGCTTTGGATTCTAGGGTTTTGTTGCTCCAAATAGGTCATCATGGCATTTTCACTATACCTCTCATTATGTGATGGTTTAGAAGCTAAAAAAACCCATTTGAGAAGAAATCGTGTTGAACCTAAGGTCTGAATTTCAGAGTTTGTCTCGCTATATTATCAGAGATATGATCTGAGGAAGTTAGGGTTTTTGTACACCCCCGAATTACATTCCAAACAGGTCACCTTGGGAAAATCATCATAACTTTCGCTGTGAGCATCAAATTGAATTTTCATAAGAAGTTATAGAAATATGATGGACTGTGGTGTTTTAAGGTATAATTTTCAAAATCTAAGGCTGAAACAACGACCTGCGGAATGTCGTACAAGTTTGCTCTACTGAATCAGACTATACTCAAGTCATTTTGGGAGATTGTGCACAACTCTTCACTGGTGAATCCAATTTCAATCACACTAGTGGAATTGGAAAGAGGACGCAGAGAGATACTACAGGCCGCGATTTCATTACTGGAAAATCTAAAATTACAGAGTTACAATCATTTCAATATTGAGCTCATAAAATCAGGAAAATGCAATATGAGGAAGTTTGATGGCAAGGATCTGGTAAATTGGATAGTACAGATGGAGAAATATTTTGATTTACATGAGGTGCAACTGTTACAAAAGGTGTGTATTACATCTTCATATTTAGAACTAGATCAATTTTTATGGTATAAAGGGCCATGTTCTCGTAAAGCACTTGTCACTTGGTCAATTTTCAAAGAATAAATGATAGCACATTATGAGGATACAAAGAGTAACACCTTCTTTAGCCAATTGATAAATCTCAAACAAAAGGAGTCAATGGCAGATCAAATTAAGGATTTCAAAAATTTGAATATAAGGGTAATTGATATTCCAGAGAAGAAAATGATTGATGTCTTCATAGGGACTTTAAACTATAACATTCAACATGAGGTTCATCTTTGGGAACCTGATTCATTGGAGAAGGCATTTAGGTTGGCAAGAGAAATTGAAAGAGGAATTATGGAAACAAGGAATCCTACCACTCACAAATATAAATATTGAAGTATTTTTCTTCTAGTCTTCCACAACCTACAAGATTTACATGACAAGAATTGGAAGAAAAAAGAGAAAAAGGACTTTGTTACATTTGTGATAGCAAATACACTAAAGGTAATAAGTGTATTGAGAAGAAATTATTTTACGTAGACTGTGAAGAGGAGGAAGAAAAGGATTAAGAAACATTAAAAGAAGAGGATATACACCAGGAACCAACCCCAGAGAAAGAAGAAATGAATTCGAACATATCTTGTAAAGCATTGGAAAGAATTACCACTCCTCAAACTCTAAAAATAGAAGGACATATCAAGAATAAAAATGTTCAAGAAGTGAAAGATCACATTGAGCATCAAGAAATGAATCTGACCATATCTTGTAAAGAATTGGAAAGAATTACCACTCCTCAAACTCACAAGGTAAAAGGACATATCAAGAAGAAAAAGGTTCAAGAAGTGAAACATCACATCCAGAAAGAAGAAATGAATCCAACCATATCTTGTAATGAATTGGACGGAATTATCACTCCTCAAACTATCATGATAGAAGGACATATGAAGAAGAAAAATGTTCAAGAAGTGAAATATCACATTGAGCATCAAGGAATGAATCGAACCATATATTGTAATGCATTGGAAGAAATTACGACTTCTCAAACTGTCAAGATAGAAGGATATATCAAGAAGAAAAAGATTCAAGCAGTGAAAGATCACATCGAGCATCAAAAACAAGTTCTCCAACTTTTAAAGGATAACACCACTTTGGTGGAGAATCAAATGAAACAATGGGTAGATGAAAATCACAATGAAATAAGTTTTTATGTAGGTAATTAGTTATTTTTACGGCTACATCTCAAGAAAGCTATTTATGAGAAGAAAATGTTGGCAATACTACATGCATTTAAGAAAAAACGACCTTACCTAATGGTAAGACACTTCAAGGTAAAAATGGATCATGATAGCCTTAAATACTTTTTAGAACAAATATTATCTTTAGAAGAGCAGAAAAACTAGGTCACAAATATGTTGGGTTATTACTTTGAAATCATCTACAAAAAAGGGAAGAAAAATGTTGCTGCAGATGCATTCTTAAGAAAGGATGAGGATATGGAGCATTGTTTTGTGCAATTTATATTATGCCACTCGATTGGGTAAATAAAGAAAGGGTGAATGGAAGAAGGAAGAAGAAGTGTGGCCACTCATTCAAAAGTTACAAAAGATCCCAGTTCAAACAATATTTCTAGAACTTGATGAGGAAGGGAAAATCATATTGGAGACTGGAGCAGTTACAGAAACAAGAACCCGACAGCTAAAAAATCAATCAATTTCGAAGTATCTCATCAAGTGGAAGAACTTACCCACTGAAGATTCCACATGGGAGGAAAAGAATTTTATACAAAAGAATCAAGAACTACTCAAGCGTTGAGGACAACACTTTTTGAAGGAGAGGTCCATGTTAGGTCCCTATATTACTAGTGTAAACCCTTATTATTATTAGTACGACCCCCTTATTATATTGGTGTGCCCATTTAGTCCCCATATTCTTATTATTGTGCCCCATAGAAGCCCACTATTTTTATTATTGTGCCCTTACATTATTAATGTTATGTCGACTTTTATTATATTATGACCCCTTAAGATTCCTATATATAGAAAGGAGGTGTTGTCATTTTGTATCATCCAAGAATTGTTCATTTGTGTAATGTAAAGGAGGTTTCCCCATCGAAGAGGCTGAATTCTAAGGCATTGATCTATCTTTTCTATCTTTTTGTGAGCTGGTTTCATAACAATCAACCTTAAAATTCATTTAATTAAACTAAGGAGAATTTGGAACATTAACAACACACATAATGTTCTAGGCTAAATACAGGTTCAGATGTTGTTAAATGTAGAAGTTGTCATTACTTATTTGTGTTACATTATGGGGGTAGTTGGTATTCCACATACATAAGTATATTGGATCATTCCTCATGTACCCTTAGGTATATTGGATGATGATCCACGTATGAAAAGTATATAGCAGTACTTCCTATTGTATAGGACGCATTAGAAAACATTATGATAGACTGTACTTCCACGTACCTCTAGGTAGAATTTGGAAGTTATCTTTAGGTTTCTATCGAGACATAAGCAATTGAATCGACCTCCTTTTTAACGTTGATACATTGAAAACAACATTCAGGCATATTTCTTATACGTACTGGAAATGGTATATTACAGTTCAACATGACTTAGTAAACCCCTTTGACTAGTTTCCCATATTGTTTTGTTTGTGTTTTTAATTTATAGCATCAATTAATTAACCGCAAAAAAAACATCATCACTATGGAATAACTCCTAAGTAGATATTAGGTTGAAAATAGCAGGAACATTTCCTAACTCTACCAGTCAATGAAATCCCTTTAATGGGAATCCTTTTCATTTCCTCCTTTTGGAAATATTAGTTCTCCTTATATGGCTACATTGTCCCTTCATGGAATTACCATAGGTTTACTGATATGGTTGTTTTCAAACTCCTTGGATCCAAAGGCCTCAGTTTCTTCACAACCCAAAACCCCACTTGAACAACATCAACGTCAAGTTGATCCTAAAATCATCACTTTTCCTTCTTCCCCTATTATCTCTTCTTCCCTTTCTTATTCTTTGACTAGTGAAAGTATTGATGCTAGTAACCACAAGGCTAAGAAGATGAATGAAAGGAAGAAAAGGAAGAAGCCAAGTAACAAAGGGGGAAAGAAATAAACCTTTGTTTTTGATGTAGTTATTCCTTCAAATTTCCATAAAGTTAAATTCCCTTGCAAGTTATCTAAGGGTGATCACCTTCTAATACATTTTCCTGGTATTCTATAGGTGTTAGAAGTGTGGTCCACAAGGTGATATTAGTCCTTATCGTTAGCGTCTAGAGATTATTTTTGTGACAAAACTTCAAATAATGTTAATAAGTTTTCTAGAAAGAAGGGTAAAGTTATGTTTCCTTATAAGTTATGTGAAGGGAATAATCCAATTAACCTTTTCCCTCGATTGGATAATTCCTCCAAACTATTAGAAACCTGTACCCATTATCAATTGTGACTTCTAGTTGGTTACCAAAAAAATTACATGAATCCTCCACGAGTTGATCAAGTAACTCAATGAAATCCATCTTTACTCAATACCACTCTCTCTAATTCTGAATCCCATGAGTCAGTTCCCAGTGAACCATTGCTTGAGAAATCGGTTAACTTGGTTCCACCTTAAGTCGATTGTGCCTTTCTCATAGAAAGTGGAGATCATACCACTTAGGTCCTCATCATTTCTTCTTATTCTACAAAGAAGGGGGAATTTCTCATGTTGTCACAGAACCTCCTCCAAGTAAGGAGTTTATTTGTTTGTTTGGAATCAATTGATAGAACTTCATATCCATTCTTACATGCCCTTTGAAATTAGGGTAAAGTCTTATGATAAGGAAATAGATTTTATTGTTATTAAAAAGGGTGTTTCTATCATCATTCTATCCTCAATTTCTTGGAAATCTTTCAGTTCTTCTCAGCTTATCTCTGCTACTACGAAATTGTTGTATTTTCATAGAATAACTAGTAAACCTTTAGGGATCCTTCCTCAGTTTTGTATTACCCTAGAAGGTAAAATTCTATGTATTGATTCTATGGTAGTTATTGGCCCTTGGATTTCAATTTAATCCTTGGGTGAGACTATGTTTTTTCTATGACCATTGTCATGTCCGCACTCTTTCGAGTGATGTGTTTCCCACATAATGGAGAAATTGTGAATATCGAACATATTTCATTTGTTGGTCCTGATTTGACTGGTAATCATCAAAGCTCCCTAAATGTTCCGAGTATGCAAGTTGTATCTCCTTTGATATAGGTTAATTATGTGGAAACCTGTCTCATGCCCATACCTACTAATGAATATGAGTCTTTCATTATTTGCTCAACTTCATTTGACCTATATCCAATAGGTGATATGATACATCATTTCCTGGTGGTATTGGAGCTTGATAGTTCCATTAGACCCTTTGATCCTTTCCGAAGCATTTTCCTCCCATCTGATGAAAACCTCTTGGAAGCCATGGGATTTTAGAGACCGTGATCTAATATTCAGAGCATAGATCCTTTTCTTCAGCTAAGATATCTAAAAAATGAAACAAGGTCCAAGAGAAAAGTTCCTTCTCTTATGTCAATCTCACTAAAAAATGAAACAAGGAACCTTGAGCATAGTTCTTTTGTTGTGTCAATACTGCTAAAAATGAAGGTCCAAGAGAAAAGTTCCTTTTCTTATGTCAATCTCATTATAAAATGAAACAAGGAACCTTGAGCATAGTTCTTTTGTTCTGTCAATACTACTAAAAATGAAACATATATCCCTCCAATTCGAGTCTTTAAATAGATCTCATAAATGTTGAGTCAATTCTTTCTCTTGATCTCATAAACAAATATTCATTCCATCCCGCTATTAGTCATCAATAGTCAACTTGGTTGAATTAAATAAAGCTTGGGTGGCATGACCTTAGAATTAATTCATTATGCCGCAGACATGGAAACCTATATTAAGAACAATTTTCCTTTGGTTCAAGCTTGTCTAAGAATCAAACTACTCTTAAGCATAGTTTTTTCTTCATTTCAAGCTTGTGTAAAAATGAAACCAATGTCATGCATAGTTTTCTTCATTTCAAGATTGTCTAAAACTGAAACAACTCACACTTTATCATTTGTCATTTCCATTGTTATCAGCCTATTTCTACACAATGAGTCTTGGTTTTCTCTCTCCATTGCCACCATTTTCTTGGTTTATTATTCAATCTCACTTGGTATTTACCCTTTTGTGAGTAACCGCTATGATAAGTGGTATTATTAGCTAGCCTCATGAATTCTATGTGTTTTGAGTAGTTCCATCATGATTGGAACCAATTTCTACCCTTAATACCACTCATTCCTCTAGGAGAAGCCCTCTTTAATATCTTTCTAGACTCCCAAAACATGAAAAGGTTTTCAGGCACTTGTATTTTATAACTTGTTACAGTAAATTAAAACATGCCTACCGAATATAATTTTAACCCTTTTCAAGACTAGGATAGACTATTTACAAAAAAATAATACTTTAGTAGAACATGACTGAAAGGTTCTCCTAGGTATTATTTTATGTCTTTTCAAGCACAAGAGATAAAATTTATGAAAAATAACATCTTGGAGTTTTCTATTTCACCTCTTTTTCAAACTCCCTAAAATATGAAAAAAGACGTCACTTGTGCCTTCATTGGACTCGTAAAATTATTAAAAGTAATGGACTCATTAAGCAATATGAGACTGAACCACTCCTTATTAGGTTTTGTTAAAAGTACTCAAAAGGATTCATATGAAGGATGATATTATAGATCAATCATATGTTATCCTCCTTAAGCTTGTCAAAAATAAGAGGTAACGGCAATAAATGATTAGGAAATTAGGAAAATAGGGCAATTTAGCTATTAATGATAGAGAGTTGCTCTTGAATAAGAAGATGTTTCACTTTATCTATGTGACTACTCTAGGTCAGGATATCAACTTGTCTCTATGTTGATTACACCTTAATGAAAATCTTCATGATGGGTCTTTGAGTAAATTCTTCCAACTGCATTAAGTGTCAAGAATATGTTCAAGAGAAAGTCCACCATGAGTTGACATCCACTACAATATCTTAAGAATTATTTCATATCTTCCTATCTTGAACCAATTTTACATCACCACATTATATCTCAAATCTTGCTACATGTATCATCTCATTGATGGGGGATACATCAAGGCCCCCCTATGATGGGTCACTTCCTATTGACATCAACACATTATCTAGGAAGTTGAAATAGAAACTCCCTTCAATTCCTTGAAACTTGCATACATCAATGGAAAGTTTCCTTTCTTTCGAAGATAGGTTCTATGTGGTGCTCAAATTTAGCTCATTTATCCACACTACATAGATTGGACTATAGTACCTTGAGGGACATTATCATTATCAGTGGTTCCTCTCACATTTGTTAATGATTTATATCATTGGTTAGTAATTAGATGGTGTGTATCATGTTCGACTCCATCTCATTTATTCACATGGCTAGACTCATATTATTGAGTAACATGGTAGAAGACCTTAGAGATAGTCTCATCCATCTGAGTTGCACTTTTAGGATTCATACCAGATCAGAAAGTATGATGGATATGGTAATTCAAAAAGTCATCTGAGAATGGGTCCATCATTTTTCATCAGTGGATGAGACATTTGATCATTGTGCAAGTACTATTAGATTATAGGTTGAGTATGGGTATGCCTAGCTCAGAAATGATGTCATGATGATTATGTATTGTAACAAATGATTATCTCAACCAACCTTTTCTTAATTTAGACCTTCCACAAAGTAAATCACTTTAGTCCTCAGTCACTGGTTTTGGATTTGTACTTTGGGGGGAAATATTTTATAGGTCATTTTGTCACATGTACTCAAATGACCTAGAAATTGTATCAACCAATATCCTTGGCACCTTGCAATCACCCCTTTTCAAACCCTCAAGCATTATCTCTCCAAAAATTCCAAGAATTATGGGTTAATCATCTTTACAAACTAGTTTTGGCCCCAATGCACCCTTCCTTCTAGCAACCTAAACTCATTTAATGTTGCATAAATGGGTTGCTACACTAACCAATGCATGTTTCTATTGTAGGTGCAATGGTTCTAGAATTTTAGGTAGAAAAAATAATTATGAAACTTCTCTTTCCAAAATATTCTAAAGTGGTTTTAACCATTTAATATTGATTGAGATTTTCAACTCCTATCTTAGAGTTTTTATCTCTTATCCCTAGATCTCATCTTCCCTCTTATGTGGATCTAAGTCCTAGATTGGTAAAAACCAAACTAACTTATTTACCGTATAAATTCACTGCCTCCCATAGAGTCTCGATTGGATTTTTCAGGCTCTTAGCTATGCACGGATGTTGATTCCTTTTGCCTAAGGATCCATTACCATCCTTGAGTGGGGATTGAAAGATTTGTTTGTGGCTAAGGAAGGACACGTTTTGGTGGGAGACATCTACACTGTCAAGAACTACAAAAAGGGTTGTAATTTTCCCTTACATTTCATTAATACAAAAATATTTGTTTTCCGATATTGGTTTATGTTTGATGCTTATGTATTTCAATGCCCTCTTGTATCATTGATTAAACATATTAGTATATGTTATGTATATCATGCACTTCTCTTTCTTGTTTTAATTATTTTGCATGTTCCATTTATAGTAATCTAAGTTAGAGCTAATGTTCACAAGTCAAGGGAAGAGGAGCACTTGTATTGGACTCTAGATAGTGAAAGTCGTGAAGATGAAAAATAAAGGTGTGATTATAAAAACAAGAGGGAGGAGAAATCAAGGGGTTCTTCTTTTGGTTCTTAAGGTTCTATTTATTCTCTCATCTATTACCCTCTCATACATCTCTCTCTCTCTCTCTCTCTCTCACTTAGATATTTCGAATTGGAAAAATGATTGGTGATAGAACCTAGAGAGGTTCGGACCTTATGATTCATTAAGAGTTGTGAGTCACAACTTATGTGACAATAACTAATGTGTTGTTGTGCTTTTTCTTTGTACTAGATGGATCTGAAAAATAAATATGGTCATGTTTTTATGTGGCACATAGAGCATTGAAGTGGGGAGGGTCAAGGGACTATAAAGATCAAAGGAAGACTCCGTTTTGATGTGTATTCATATGTTTTCATTTCTAAATGTTTATGGGATTGGTCAATGAATCGAAATGACGAACATTGATATTCTTCCCTATGTATGGAGGATTGTGACCTTCACTATTTTTTTAAATCTAGTATGAAAATTGTATGCTAAGCGTCCAAGTTTAGGGTCTCCCTCAAGGGATCATGATCTCATTCATGGTGTCTAGCTATGAGAAATATTATGGCATAGTGAAGTCTGTGATTGGGTGGGGATTGGCTCACCCTCATCCATTTTCTACTCTATAAAAGATTTGAATCAAGGTAAGTATATTTTATACATGATTATTTAGTTGTTCATTTCCACAAATTTATATGTACATGCATTTATCCTTAAGAAAAATGATCATGGTTGTAACTATTATACTATTTGGTTGTAGCCTTTTATATGTATTAAATTTTGTAACAACACATGTTCAGGGAAATAGGCTTCCTAAATTCCTCGTTAAGTAGGTAATGTTGGCATTTTTTTGTATAAATTTTATTCTAGGAGGTTATACAAGCTGAAACTTGGACTATAGTTAGGGGAAATTTTGTTCATCCTCTAGTCCAATTTTTATATCTCTCAATGAAATTTTTTCAGAGATATGATTAGAGGAAGTTGGGCTTCCTAAATGCATCTTTAAATAGTTTATGTTAGAATTTATGTTACAAATTCTCTTCTGGGAGGTTCTAGAAGTTGAAACATGGACCGTAGTGACTGGAAAATCATGTTGATCATCTAGTCCAAATTTCAAAGATTGGGTCACAATATTTTATGATATATGATCAGAGGAAGTTCAAATTCCTAAATACTCCTCTAATCATGCATGAAAAAGACCATATTGGCATTACTGCTATAACGTTTTATCTATGAGGTCCTAGAAGATGAAACTTGGACAATTGTAAGGGTAAATCCTATTGATCATTTAGTTCAATTTCAAGGAATTGGAATTGTATAATCTAAGAAATATTCCATCAGGATGTTGTTATATTAGGGTGCATGAAAATTGTTTGAAGAAATGCTAAAATCACTTTAGTGATTCCTTGCATACAACTTTTTTTTATCAATTGTGCTAATGAAAATGTTGTTTGTGGATGGATATATGTTTTTTGTATGTTTGAAGTGTTGTATGATAGTACATTTATATATGATCTATTCCTATTTGTAGGCAAAGCATTTGAAATAATTTGCGAAAGGCATTTTATTCCAGTTTGCATACAAAATGTTTAATAAATACATGAAAGAAAGAAAGAAAGAAAAAGTTACATGACTACTTTCTTTGATAAAAATGTTTGACAAAATAACTTCAAGAAGATGACTACTTAATTAGTTTTCTATTAAGTATTTGAAGAAAGGTTTACATGTAAAGTGTTTGAAAAGATGTATGAGAGATGAAAATCAAGTTTTTGCAAGTATAGTTAGGGTAAATTTAGTAGAGGTATGTGTCAAAGTGATATCTAAGATTATTTTCAAGCCTGTAAAGAAACAAAGAAAATTTTGGGTACCACACAATTTTTGCAGGTCATTAAAGGTACTAGATATGTTACAAAGCACAAAGCATTAAAAATTGAAAAATCTTGATAGTTGTTGCAGAAGCATATTTCTTTAATTAATTTTATTTGATTACTAATATTAACTACTGCAATGGTATTATGTATAACAAACATCTTTCTATGGATCAAAAGCATTATGTATACAATAGATAATACACAAATATAAACCATAGATATTAAAATAAGAAGGTACAACATATCGACTAAACGTATTTGAAACAAAACCTAATAAAATCACAGATATATAACATTTTACAAAAATAAAACTATAAATCTTTTAATCTAAAAAAGTAATAGATTGTAAGATTTATTAATTTAGATCTACAATTTCATATCCATTTTTCAAGTCAACAATTTCATATATATATAATTGATAAAGTCTATAAATCTTAAGATACAGAACCAAAGCTTAAAAGCTAGAACCATAGCTTCAATATTCATATATAATATTTAAATTAGTAAATCTAATAAAATATATTGATAAAAATTATCAATATTAAGTAATGATGTTGATAATCTTATAATTCAAGGGAATCATAAGTAAAGGAAAAATTACTACTAGATTAAAAAACACGCTTGTGATGCCATGAATGATGACCTCCATCACAATCAGTAAGTGGGAGATAAACACTCTGCCCAAAAATAATCCTAGTTGCACCATATCTCTTTACAATGGGCCACCTCCAAAATCCTCAATTAACTGCCATACCAACTATTTTAGCCTAGTCCTTAAATTTCCCAACCAAAGAGTTAATAGTTTCTCCTTCTCCTTCCTCAAATAAAATCCATCCATCGTAAATTAAGTACCATACCAACTATTTTTAGTCTTGTCCTTAACTGTCCAAGCAAAAAGTTAGCATGTTCTCCTCCTACTTCCTCAAATAAAATCAATCCATCGTAAAGGGTCTTATTCTTAGGGTCCGCTTGCTATTTTATTTATTGTTTCTTTAATTATTTGTTTGATATTGTAGTTATTTATTTATTTAATATTATTTTGCTATTTAATTATTTAGTAAACTTAGGGTACAGGTTCAAATTTAATTATTTATTTATTTAATATTATTTGTGTTTATTTATTTATTTAGTAATTTAGGTTCCAGGTTTCAAATTCAAGGACACTAATTTCTAAATGTTTAAAAAATTAATACACTTACATATAGATAATCAAAATCCATAATAACGATATAAGACTTTGCGATCTATCATTTTCTGTTTTTGACGATTTTTATTTTATTTATATAATTATAAAGTAGTTATTTATATCTAGTTGGTTAATTTTGTTCTAACATATTTATTTATTGAAATTTATATTTTTAATGAGAATGTCTTAATGATAGCCATACTAACTAAACATGGACTAAAAATTGCGATAAATGTAAAATCTTATATAAAAATTAGTCATCTCACATAAACCTAAACTCCAAAACAAACCTAAAATATATTTTAAACATTGTATTTGAAACAAATTAATCATGTTCATGGCTAAGATGAGCAAGAGAACGGAAGATCAAGAATATTTTTGCATCTTGAAAACTTTCATTATGGTTCCATGCAACCTTGATGCGTGTACTTTCCTGTTTTGAAGATCATTTTCTCTTTAAATATGTTTTTAGTAATTTTTTTTCTTATTATTATTATACCTGCTTTCTCTTTAAATATGTTTTTTTTTCTTATTATTATTATACCCGCTTTCTCTTTAAATATGTTTTTAGTAATTTTCTTCCTTATTATTATTATACTTGCAATTTATATTTTTAATAAAAATGTCTTAATGATAGCTATACTAACTAAAACATAGACTAAAAAATGTGATAAATCTAAAATCTTATATAAAAATTAGTCATCTCACATAAACCTAAACTGCAAAAAAAAAACATAAACAAATTAATCATGTTCATGGCTAAGATTAGCAAGAGAATGCAAGATGAAGAATATTTTTGCATCTTGAAAACTTCCATTATTGTTCCATGCAACCTTGATGCGTGTACTTTCCTTTTTGAAGATCATTTTCTCTTGAAATATTTTTTTAGTAATTTTTCTTGTTATTATAATACTTGCAGCACGCAACATTTCGTTTTGAATCAAAAATTTATGATGGCATACGTATAAATTAATATTAGAAATTTATTTTAATTTTTTATTTTTTATATTTTTTGTTATTTAAATTATTTATTTAATAATAATAATAATAATAATATCCATTTTTAAGGTCACAGCCAAGCCAGACACCAAATTGGTGTATGAGACCCCCTTGTTTGTGGGACAAGGGACCCACCTCCGCACAGCGATTTGACTGCTAAGTCTACGAAGGCATACATACTCTACCCCCTGTGGTTTTGAACCTGTGACCTCTTAGGAGGAAACACATGCTCTTAATCATTAGGCCCACTCAAGCTGTAATTTGTAAAGCTATTAGTTGAGATCCTATTATGGGTTTTTTAGTAACTTTTATTTCTATTAATTACTAATTTTTTGTTAATATTTTTATTTCCTTTTTATTTAACTTTATGATATTTCTTTTTCTTTTTTCTATTATTTCTATTTTCATTAATTAAAAAATTTCCACAATATTTTCAATTTAAGGTGACTTATTATTATATTAAAAACATATTTTAATAAATTTATTGTAAAGAATAATATATATTAGTAAAAACATACTATATATAAATATATGTGTCTTAATATAAACAATAATAGTTACTAATATCTCTTACTTTTGGTGTTGGCATTCAACATTACACTATTTTATTAATTGTTTTATTTTTGTGATAAATTTTTTGTTTAATTAAACTATATTTAAGCTAAGGTGCACGTAGTAACTACTATGTAGCCCTTCTTTAAGCAGGTACTAATATTATAAAATAAAATTATTTCTTTTAAAAATAAAATGAAAATATTACAACTTTAAATTAAAAATAAATAAAATAAATAAATATTACAATCTTAAAAAAAAAATAAATAAAGTTAAAAATTTATTTTTATAAACATTATCTATTGAAATTTTTTTAAGACTTATATAGATTTTCAATCATATCTATCTATACATGTATTAATAATAATATTAAAATAAGAGGTTGTATAACTATTTTATCTTTTTGAATTTGACATTTTATTATTTTACTTGATTAATAAGAATTTCAATTTAAGAATTTTAATTTAATGAGAAATTTATTGAATCCTTTAAATTAACTTTCAACAAAAACATTATCACTATTATAAGACATTATTGTTATAGCAAATCAAGATTAGATCCTCCACTACCACAAGGCAGAACTGTAATTAGCTAAAAACCTCTAATACTAACCTGCCTTCAATATTTTTACTTTAATTTACCTATATTTAAACTAAGTGGTAGGTACTAGATACTATGTAACACTTGTTAATTATGTGAATAAGAGACTCTATGAAGAATTGGGGTGTGAAGCAATATTTACCGTAACCAATCAGAAACCATCATTTTCTTCCACGTTCTACCAATGAATGAAAATATGACATGTAACAAATTCAATTGCTAATTACTTTTGGTTGATCGTGACGTTGCTCACTCTAAGAAAGCATTCCTAGGACTAATCGAAACCTGTAGGAATGTATAGTTGAGCTGAAGAATTTCCTTGTCCGGGCCTAAGGAGGGACTTCCAAAGAAAAATGCTCCCCGCGCTTGATTTCCATGTGGGCGACACATGCCTAATTTTTGGTCTAATACGAGGGTAATTGTGAGCTAAAAGGGAAGGGAGAGTGGAGCCCAATTCATTCCCACCGTTCCTACTACACCTCTTGCCATCCCTCACAAGAGAGAAGGTGGAGCGCAGACGAAAGTGAACTGTGGGACTTTAGCTTTGCTACCTTCAATTGTGCATAGGGCCACTATGTCATGGGAGAGTTGTACACAAATAAATTTGTCTGAGACATTGCATTCATCAGGGATTCAATGAACATATTAGTTTCACATATTAGCAATCTGCACAACTGAATAATGAAGATACAGAGGCGGTGTAGAGGGAAGTGTGACATGCAATGGGCAGGTATGTAGACGATTAATAAACGTATCCAGGATTACACTAAACCCGCATTAAGTATCCAGACAAATCTAGCACCAATTTCTCCTTCTACAGTGGATTCTTCTATTCAATTTGTGGAGGTTTGCCGTTACACCAAACTCCGCAGGTTTTGGTAAACATTACAAGCCAGTAACTAGGATCCCCAGGGTGGAAATTACTGATTCTATAGAGGTGTGGTGATTCTTCCAACACCCCCCCTCAAACGCAGCTCGGGGGAATCGAACCTGGGTCCAAGCTCTGATACCATGTGGAGGTTTCCCGTTACACCAAAACCCGCAGGTAGTGGTAAACATTACAACCCAGTAACTAGGATCCTGAGGGTGTAAATTACGGATTCTATAGAGGTGCGGTGATTCTTCCAACACCCCCCCTCAAACGCAGCTCAGGGGAATCGAACTTGGGTCCAAGCTTTGATACCTTGTGGAGGTTTTCCATTACACCAAAACCTCCAGGTGTTGGTAAACATTACAAGCCAGTAACTAGGATCCCCAGGGTGGAAATTACAGATTCTATAGAGGTGCGGTGATTCTTCCAACACGATTTCCATGACATATGGAAGAGTGTACAATTATGGTAGAATCCAACAAATGAGATCATACTTGTTAGCACATACAAATTTTGTAGTTGCTAGTTCTTTGAAAATTTGAAAAGGTAAGGTGTTTTAATCATGGAAGAAATGAAGCTCAGAGGAACAACTCTCACGACCTCCTATTGCGGATAAAAATAGAATTGGTATTCAGATGGGTGCAACAATAGGCTTTGTACCATGTAGAGAATGGTGTTCATTCCATGTCAATATCAATCATGGGAAAGAAGAGCCAAATTCGGTTGGTTATGTGGTTCTTTTAAGAGATGGACAAGATTGGATGTTGATCTGTCACTTTCGTTTATAATGCAGTAATCCAAGAACTCTTGCATACTAAAAATAAGGAAAAGGCTCTCGCAAAATCCTACGAATATTTTGAGAAAATGAAAGAGAATTTAGGTGCCAACCCAACATTGTAACCTACAAAATTCTTCTTAGGGCTTATGCTAAAGCCTGCCAGGTGTATAAGGTTAATGCATTGTTTAAGGATGTTGATTCAAATGAGATTGAGACAAATGTAAATAGATATAATTACTTTCAATCTACTTATAGATGCTTATGGGAAGCATTAAGATTTTAACAAAATGGAACAAGTATTTAAAACTTGCTATTATCATCTGCTGAGGATATGTGGGTCACTATGAGAGAGAAAGGGAATTTTAATGACGAGAATTGAAATGAGTGTAAAACTATTGCTTCCCTAGCTTGAGAAGGATTTTTTGTTGGTATTTCAGCCTCTGCAGTAGTGGAGCCTCATGGAATGTGCTCAGTAGTTTTCCCTTTAGCACATGCCTCTCCTAAATACAAATTTGTGAAAGGAAGTACTTATTTTAGGAGGTCTTCAAAGTTTTATGGTACCTTTGTGGATGAAGCTACAAATTTGGTACATGGTGCTCTGATGGATTATCAGAGGTGGGAGACAAAAATTAAGAGTTGGCAACATCCTATTCTTAACAATGAAAGGCTTCGTGAATGGTACATGTTTACATTGTTCAAGGAACTGCACTACCTAGTTGTAGGGAGGACAATTTGGATAGACAGTGGACTCTGAGTTAAAGAAGACAAAGGAAAGATGTCATGTTATGAGAAAAGGTCTAGGAAAAAATAAAATAGAGAAGAAGTGAGAGTAACAATTCAGTGGAGAACAACCAGACTAATCATGTTGCAGAAGTTCAGAGGTTGAATGGTTATAATGGTGTTGTTGATACAAAATTTAATGTTGTAAAAGATCAAAATTTTGAAAATTGTGGATGAAGAGGAATGAACTCTGGGTCCTCCACTGATTATGAATATATTTTACTAGATGATGAAGAAAATTTTGGTCCTTTTATGTATTTGGAAGGTGTGGAGTATATGATTTGGTGTACTTATGATGTACATTTCTATGCATATTTTGCACTACTTGATCTCTTTCCAAAGATTGAACTTAATATACAATGTGAGTTTTCAAAAGTTGTATTAATTAAATATAAGAAAAATGTTAAATTTCTAGCTAAAGGAAATTCGGGAATTAGAAAGGTACGAGGTGTTGTACCTCATGACCTAGGATTGCATGATCCCTCGCTTGAAATAGATGCACAAAATATTCATGATACAAGTCAGTGGAAGGATCTGAACTGAATGTTTGTACTTCTGGTTTAGAGGGATGTGCTTGCAAGTAGTGACATGACTTTTCCAAAAATTTGTGCCCAATTGTGTGTTCTTCCATTGAATACATGGACAAGTTTGATCATGATAGTGATGCTGTCATTGAGAATGATGGATTCCCTTATCAGACATGTGATACTTGGAAAATAGATGGAATTAGTGCATACTGTGGATGTCTATATATTGTTGCACTTCAATCTATGTCTGCAATGGGAGAAAAATTAGGCCATAAAGAGTATGCAACAAAATATAGGAGGTAATTTGAAAAGGCTAAAGTAGTATATGAAGAGAAGCCTTGGAATGGATCATATTTTGACTATGATAGTGGGATGAGCAGCAAGAAGAACTCAATTCAGGTAGATCAATTCACTGGAAAATGGGATGCTTGGACCTTAGGCTTACCATCACTTTTTGACGAGAACAAAATACATAGTTCTCTGAAGAAAATATATGATTTTAACATTATGAAAATTAGAGGAGGAAGAATTGGTGCAGTGAATGACATTAATCAAAATGGAAAAGTGGATGAAACATGCGTGATATCACGGGAGATATGGATAGGTGTAACATATGGTGTTTCTGTAACGATGCTTCATGTACTATTGAAGCATCCAGAGTTCACTATAGCTGAGGGGATTTTTCTAGCGGGTTTGTAAAAAGATGGTTTTGGGTATTGGTTTCAAACACCTAAAGCTTGGACAATCGATGACCACTATCGGTGCTTGATTCACATTCTTCCTCTTGCAATATTGGCAATTTAATGGGATTTAAATCCTCATAAAGCTTTTCAAGAGACACGCAAGATAAATCTGATTAAGAGAGAACATGCCTCATAGTGTTACTTTGGACTTGTAGCAATTGTCGAGGCTTTCAAGAATGTGCATCAAAACAGGCCCTATAGTTACTCTAGTTTTCTGTTCTAATGTTTCTAGAAGTGTACATCCTAACTTTAACATTATTCAACGAAGGTTTGGTTTTATGTTTTGTGTCATTAATGAATTGTTTCCAAGCATCCTGAGTGTAGAATGTCAGGGAATGTTTGGTACAATTTGCAGGTTTATTTTCCCATTGAGAACAAGGCAAACTCAAAGGTCATTTTTAAAATCTCTCTCTCTTTCTGTCTCTACAAATAGTATTTAAAATTTTCATTAGGAAAAGTAGTTGTACCATAAAGGGGATTTCTTTGTCATCAAATGTAGACATTTTGATTGTAGATTAACTTGATAATGCAATATAACCAAAGAAAAATACTTTAACCTACTTCTACAATAAATTTGTAGAAACTTAAAATATTCGAGCAAGATCAAGATGAACACATATAACGAGAAGAAGAATCAATGCACATGAAACACAAAAGAATACTCAGTGAAAGCCTCACCCAAAAACTCCACTATCTGTATTATCATACAAGTTGGAAATATCTAAGAATTACACCAAGCCTTACCTCTCACAACTAGTGAGATCTTAGTACAATCCTCACAGATTCTCACAGGAAAAATAGACTTCTCATAAGCCTTCTCCTCTTCCCTCCAAGCTCCTATTTCTTTGTGCAGTTTCTCCTGGGTGATCCTCTTGTTACCAAGTCGAACACTAATCTCTCACATTGATCTCACACCCTGTAAAACTACACAATCATCAAGGAATAATACCTTGACTGCATGCATTAGCTTTTTTTACATTAGTGATTTCACAAGTTGTCTATACGCAATAGGAGTTACCTGTTAGAGGAGTCTGCATGGGCTTGCATTTCTCCATGTGGAATCTTCTAAGTATCTCATTGGCATACTTGCCTTGAGACACAAACAACTCTCCATCCTTCTACCACACTTCCATGCTAATGAAGTAATTCATGAGACCCATGTCTTTCATATCGAATTCTCTTGCAAGGTCCTCCTTGCAAGACATGATCAACTGATCATCACTTGTCAATATGAGATCATCAACATAAAGTAAAATGATTAATGGCTTACCTTTCACCATGATGTGGTACAGGTTGACATCCACTTCACTCTTTGTGAAGCCCAACCCGGTGAACTAGTTGCCTATCCTGGTGTACCAAGCACGAGGTGCTTGCTTCAGCCCGTACAAAGTTCTCTTGAGTCGGCACCTATGCGACTCACAATCGAAGGTCTCAAAAAATTCCGACTGCTCTATGTACACCTCTTCCTCAATCCTTCCATTGAGGAATGTAGTCTTCACATTAATATGATAGATCTTACAACCCATCTGTGTTGATAGTGCCAACATCGATCTGGTAGATGAGTACCTTGCGATAGGAGCAAAAGTCTCATTATAGTCAATCCCCTCGACCTGTGAAAAACCACAAGCAACAAATCTTGCCTTATGCTTCTCCACACTACCATCAACAACTTTCTTTACCTTGTAAATACCACAGGAACTCACAAATGACTTTTTCTTTGTTCTCGGAACCACATACCAAACACTATTACGAACTATGGAGTCATACTCCTCCACCATAACATCAACCCAAATCAGTCGCTGCACTGCTTCCTCACAGGAAGATGGCTCGGTCTCAATTCATTCCTTAATAAGAGCCATGTATCCAGTGTACCTCTCAGGTGACCTCCCCTATTGCACTGAGAAGATGGTTCTCCAAAATTCTCTCTCGCATCAGTCAATAATCTGTCAGCTTCTCTTGTGTGCTTCCGTCCAGCTCTGGAAGACTCCTCTTGACGGGATGTCTCCACTCCTGGAACCTATACATGAGGTTGCTCTACATCAGTCTAAGGCTCCTACTCCTTAGGAACCAACAGTTCCTCCACAGCCTGTAGTTAGATCTCCCTCTCAAGGGAAGCTCACATGGTCTTCTACTCATCAAACTTGAGATTTCTGTGAACCACTGTCCTCCGACTGGTAAGCAGATACACCTGATAGTTGTGGGGTGTATCAGTGTACCCCACAAGTATCCCCCACTCTGTTATCGGCTCAAGCTTCTTCCATGCATCCTTTGTCACATGGCAATATACCGATGAGCTAAAGATCCTGAAGTGACCCACATCTAGTCTCTTACCAGAGAAAGCTTCCTCTGGTGTCTTCATCCCAAGTATGTGATGTGGGCTTTTATTCCGCAAATAGACCATTGTGTTGCATGCCTCAGCCAACAAGTGAAGTGGTAGGCCTTGGTAATTCAGTATCACTCGTGCTACCCCTACAATAGTTCTGTTCTTCCTCTCGAGCACCCCATTCTGCTGTAGATTACGTGATGCTGTCAACTCTCGTTTAATTCCTTCCACTACACAAAAGTCCTTAAACTCTTAAGAGACATATTCTCCACCATTGTCACTTCTCAAGGGCTTGATCTTCTTCCCTGACTCTTTCTTGACCAAATATTTTAACTCACAAAACTTTGTGAAGGTTTGGTCCTTCTTCTACATGAAACAAATCCACGAGAATAATCATCAATTTAAATCACATATTACCTTTTCTTCACTGTGGATGCCATCAAGAATGGTCCACACACATCAATATTAACTTCCTCTAAGATAGCCTCTGCTCGGCTCTCTCGACCATGAAAGGAAGACTCAGTGTACTTTCCCATGGTTAAACCTTTGTATGTGTCAACTTGCTCAAGTTTACCTTTGGGAAGTCCTGTAGATATCTACTGCATTATCTTCAAGGCCCCATGATGCAAATGGTGCAATCGTCTGTGCCACAACTCGCGAATGTCTTGGCTTTGCACCAATTCTTCTTTTGTACTCAATGCTGCACAATCATCTACCTCTAGTTTATAGAGATTCTTCACCCAAATCCCTATCCTCTTGGTCTGACCGATGGCTATGTGTCTTAGGAATGCCTTTCCTTTACTGAAGACAACATTGTAGTCTTTGTCCTCCAATATCGCGACTGATACCAAGTTCTTCTTCAGCCCAAGCACATACATCACATCTGCAAGGTGAGAGGAGCTTCATGCTTCCTCTGAAAAGAAATCGTGCCCACTCCTCAAATAGTATACCTTCCATTGTCACCCATCTCTATGCGCATCTTGAGGTCTTTCTACTCTGAAGCACTAAATAACCTTTTATCACTAGTCATGTTGAATGAGGATCCACTATCAAGATACCAGACATAACCCATCACCGATGACACCATGCATGTGATGAGGGTAAAGTCAATTTCGAACTGAGAGGCTAATGGATAACCTTCTGATCCTTTCGAGGATCCCTTCTTGGACTTCTTCGATGGGCAATTAGTCACATAATGTCCCATCTTGTGATAATTAAAGAATCTCACTTTAGACTTGTCAACCTTCTTCCCTCCATAAGAAGAATTCGATTTGGAATGGGAAGCCTTCCCCTTCCCTTTCCTTGCCTTACCTGCTAAGGCCAGATATTCTTCATCATCATTCATGGATGAAGAACCATCTCATGTGCTTCTCCTGATCTCCTCCTGCATGAAATCCGACCACAGTCATTCCCAATCCAGCAGTGTCTCCCTTCCATTCATAGAGTCCTGGTAGCTATTCCATCTCGTTGGAAGGCCAAGGAGGGTGAGGCTCACCATATCATCATCGAAAATAGTTATTCCCACACTGCTAAGCTCATCTCTGTAGGTGGTGAGCTTGTTCAAATATGTGGAAATATTATCATCCTTCTCCATCTTGATTCTTTGAAGCCTATCCTTGAGCGCCAATTTCCTCTGGTCGCTATTGTTCTAGTAATGGTCCTTCAATGTCTTCCACATTGAAAATGGAGTATCCTTCCCATGGAGACTCGAGACAATATGGTCTCAAACTCCCTCAAGGATGATCCATCTCGCCTTTTGCCAGACACTTCCACTCAACCAACTCTTGTGCATTAGTTGAAGATGGATTTTGGATTTCTTGATCAATGAATTCCTTCAAGTCGTTGTCTTCTAATACAACCTTCATGCAATCTTTCCATGCTATGTAATTCGAGCTACCATCCAAGGCATACTCGAGTCTCGAGCCATTGAAAGCCATTGGCCAACTTTGAAGTATGATAACAATTCAATTTTGCACCTCTAATCCTGAACTTAAAACTTCAAATTCTCTTCTTAGTATACTGTTCATAGCTTCGATAACTATTGCTCTGATACCATGTAGAAATTCTGACTGTAGATTAACCGGATAATGCAATATAACCAAAGCAAAATACTTTAACCTACTTCTACAATCAATTTGCAGAAGCTTAAAATATTTGATCAAGATCAAGCTGAACACATATAACCAGAAGAAGAATCAATGCACATGAAGCACATAAGAATACTCAGGGGAAAACCTCAACAAAAGACCCCACTATCTGTATTATCATCCAAGTTGGAAATATCTCAAAATTACACCAAGCCTTAGCTCTCACAACTAGCCAACTCTCAATACAATCCTCACAGATTCTCACATGAAAAATAGACTTCTCATAAGCCTTGTCCTCTGCCCTCCAAGCTCCTATTTCCTTGCGCAAATTCTCCTGGGTGATCCTCATGTTACCAGGTGGAACATTGATCTCACACCCTGTAAAACTACGCAATCCTCAAGGAATAATACCTTGACTACATGCATGCATTTTCTTTATAAGAGAACGCATGCAACTGATAGTACATTGTCCCTGCCTTTAATTTCGATTGGGTCTTTCTCAGAATAGAAATGCATGAGTTAATGATAAGAGAATATTTAGTTATCTGGAGTACACTAGTTGAGTGCATGTATGCATCATCTGATTGATAACTCACAATTAGTTCATGAAACAGTTTGGAACTAATTTAACTGAACATACCTTAGTAAACTGAGCTAACTAATGACAACTCAAATGTAACTCAATCTTATCTCCTTAATTAATGGATCATCTCTTTAATTTAAGGGATAATTGTTGCATGACTTCAGAAACACTTCTAACTTGAATTTCTCCAACTAATTAACTCAAGATGAATTAATTAATTATTTTTCAAGAAGTTGGTGAGACTAAATTCGAATTTTAAATGAAAATTTTAATTCAAGGACAAATTAAAATTGGAATATTCTTGTTGCCACATTTCAACATCAAAGGCACCCAACACCTTGCCTCGACCATGCATAATTGGAGGATTTTGAATTTGGGATCCTAATGTTACACAAGTTTTTTCATTTGAGTGTACCAGTAGAACACATACTTGTGGATAGATATTTACAAGTCTTGTCAAAGTTGTCCCCATTCGAATATACTTGCATCTATGAAGTACATGATCAATCAAATGAGATTCATATCTAACCTAGTATTTCCATGCAGACAGTTGAAGATTGCTTTCAAATTCCATGGAGAAAGATCAATAATAAAAGATGAATGGAAATTAGTTAGCATGTGGTTATATTTTCAAGGCCAAATATTACAAAATAGTTCTACTTATTCCATCAATTCTAGGAAGTCTGGACACCTAGCAGCAAAAAATCAGTAGTTACATGATTTCTAGGAGCATATTAGTAGTTAAAGGGCAACAAGTGCCAAATCACAAATATTCCACCAGTGGAGAAAATTTCATTCATTTTTCCAGCAAGACCATCTCAATTTCAAAAATCTCATTTATTCGAGACCTTTGGCAATTATTCTTACTATTATTTGTTTAAATATTATTGATTTTGTTATAAGATTTTATTTTTAAGTTTGTAAAAGACATTTTTTTGAAAATAGGCCTTGTAATTTGCCTATTTATTGAGCAGTTTCTAATAGAACAAAGGGGGGGGGGGGTTTTTTCGATTATTATTCTGACAGAGTTTTGGGCTTGGACCTTGTAAATACTTTGTGAAGGAATATAATAAAATCTAAAGTTTTTAGGTTCAGAGATTCATATGTACCATTCTTGATGGTCAGTGTTTCTCGTATTAAGTATTTCTATCAATTTTTCATCCTATTAATTTCTTCTTTGCTTGGAGAATTGTAAATAATTTAGAATTCTTGTGTTTAAACTATATTTCATAATATTCAAGCAACTAGTGTGGTTCCTTTTTTCTAGAAAAAATTCATCTTTGGATGCTTTCTTTAGCCAAATTCTCAGTTTTTCTTTCACCCTCTTTAAAATTGATGTCCTAGTCAAAGTCTTGCTAACTCACCTCTGTATACATAACTTTAGGACTCATTTAAAAAATCCTTCATGAGAGATATTTTGACTCCATTTCCCAATGGATTTTTCCCTTCTATTCCCCTTCGAACCAATTCATTTTCATATTTCTCTTAATAATTAGCCCAATATGAAATCCTTGTGCATTTTAGAGAGATATCCCTCTCCAAGACTAGAAGGGCTAGATTATGGCCTAAAAGTGGTTTGTGGTTACTTGTGTAATTTCCTCCTCAACTTAGGAAAATTATAGAGAGATAACATTTTGGCAACCATATTAGTGAAGAAATATTGTATCTTCCCCAAGTAAGATTATTAAGTTTTAGATTCGATCATTAGTGGTTGGAAGGTTGAATCTTTCACCTTACGACTCCATGTTCAAGAATATGGAGCTCAAATCTTTCACAGTGACTCCATTGTCAAAGAATCCATATTGTAGAACACTCATGGTGACTCCAGTATGTGAAAGTCTGTAATTTCATGAATTGTTATTGACTCTTTTTCCACATGAGTTCAAGAGTGGAACGTGGGTATGCTCCTATGGACAGATCTAGTATTCCTACTTTTCCAAATCCTATGCCCCATGTGGATTGATTAACTTATCTTCCATTATTTAAAGATCAAAAAGCATATTATGTTGTGGTAAATTTGTTCAATTTTCATTTGCATATCAATAAGATTGGAGTTAAGCTTCCTAAGGACTGTTTAATAAAAATTTTCATGGCAACGTTAGAAGACAAAGCTAGATCTTGGTATGAAGGTTTTCCATCCACTAGTTTGTTTTCTCCTACAGATTTTCACGTAGTCTTTTATGAGCATTTTGAAGAATTTGGTCTTCCCTTGCCTCCGGCAAAAAAAAGTTTTGGATGTTTCAAATATTTATTCTAATATATGGTAAATATTTATGGTGATGAATAATGTATGGATGGCGACATTATAGAAGGTCTTTGTGAATTTTCATCCCAATGTCAAGAACATAGAATATTAGAGGTTTGTTGCTCAGATATTCACAAAATTTCCCATCCAACGGTAATTTTTGGAGCTGAACATGAAGCTGATCAGATAGAGGTCGATAAAGACATGGAACACGTTAATCAAGTTTCTTGTGATCATGAGTGTGAGGACAACCCATCAAAAAACATTTAGCCCAATGTTTTCCTGAGCTATTTGTTGAAGAGAATATCGAAGAACTAACAGAACCCGATCAAGATAATGAGCACGAAGATTTGATTTTCTCTTTTATATGTCAACAAGGAATAAATTTTCATTGTCTTGAACATTCTCTTCCAATTCTATTCCAGTTACCAACGAAATTTTCATTACAACATTCTCATCAAAAAATTCAGCAGACTGTTAGTAACAATTTTCAGTTTTGGGGTGCAAGAGAATATGAGCGCAATTGGGAAGTTTCTACAAGATCGTAGTGTTTTCCATGAATTTGAGGATCCTTTTGGATTTTCGTTGGAACCAAGGAACATTCCTCATTTTTTAGACTTTTCCAATAATAAGCCTATTTTCCAGTTTGTACATGGGTTTCCTTTAAACAAATTCTGCATTTTGTTCCCAAGTAAAAGAACGCATGAAAGTCAAGCAGTCAATAAGAAATTTGTGTGGTTGTACTGGAAAAGTGATTTCACCTAATGCAAATAGTTGATTTGTTTTAGCTAGGGTGTATATAAATAATCTCATAGGGATGAGCATGCTTCATTTTTTAAATTATAATAGTTTTTTTCAACAATATATAGTGTCGATTTTTAGTTTAATAGTGGTTTGGTTAGAGCTTGAACAACTTGCCAGTTTTGTGGACAGAGTTAAACTTGGTTTCGATCGGCACTAGCCAATGGCTTCTTTGGCACCTAACAGGGAGAATGACATCCCATGATGGAGCTAGATGTTAGCATATACAAATTTTTTAGGTGCTAGTGCTTTGGAAATTTGAAAAGGTAAGGTGTTTTTATCATGGAGGAAATGAACCTCAGAGGAACAACTCTCATGACGTCTTCTTGTGGATAAAACTAGAATTGGTATTCAGATGGGTTGTATCAACAGGCTTGGTACCATGCAGATGATGGTGTTGATTCCAGGTTGATAACAATCATGGGAAAGAAGGGCGAAATTCGGCTGGCCAAGTGGCTCTTTTCATAGATGCGCATGATTGGATGTCGACCTATCACTTCTGTTGATAATGCAGTAATCCAAGCACACTTTCATAGTAAAGATAAGGAAAGTATCTCGCAAAAGGCTACAGATACTTCGAGAAAATGAAGGAGAAATTTAGGTGTCAACCCAACATTGTAACCTACAGCATTCTTCTTAGGGCTTATGCTCAAGTTTCCCAGGTGGATAAGGTTAATGCATTGTTTAAGGATGTCGAAACAAATGAGACTGAGACAAATGTAAACCAGATATCATTACTTTCAATCTACTTATAGATGCTTATGGAAAACATCAATATTTTAGCAAAATGGACAAGTATTTAAAACTTTCTCCTACCATCGGCTAAAGATATGTGGGTCACTATGAGAGAGAAAAGGAATTTTGATTAAGAGAATTGGAATGAGGATTGTAGTATTTCTCCCCTACCTGGAGAAGGAATCTGTGTTGCAGTTTCAGCCTCTGCAGTAGTGGAGCCTCATGGAGCGTACTCGGTAGCTCTTTAGCATGGTCCTCTCGTAAAGAGAAATTTGTGAAACGAAGTACTTATTTCAGGAGGTATACAAAGTTCTATGATACCTTTGTGGATGCGGCTACAAATTTGGTACATGATGCTCTGATGGACTATCAGAGTTGGGAGATAGAAATAGAGAATTCGCAACATCCTATTATTAAGAATGAAAGCCTTCCTGAATGGTACAAGTTTACATTGTTCAATGAACTGCTCTACCTATTTGCAGAAGGAACAAAGTTGACAGATGGTGGGCTCCTAGTTGAAGAAGACAAAGACAAGATGTCATTTTCTCATTAAAGGTCTAGGAAAACGGAAGATAATGTAGAAGTGAGAGTAACAACTTCAGTGGAAAATGACCAGACGAATCATGTCGCAGAAGTTCAGAGGTTGAATGGTTATAATGGTGTTGATGATACAAATTTTAATGTTGTACAAGATCAAATTTTTGAAAATTCTGGAGGAAGAGAAATGAAATCTCGGCCCTCCACTGATTATGACTATGTTTTACTAGCCGATGAAGAAAATGTTGGTTTCTTTCTATATTTGGAAGGTGTGGAGTATATGATGTGGTGTACTTATGATGTACATTTCTATGCATATTTTGCACTGCTTTATCTCTTTCAAAAGATTGAACTTAATATACAATGTGATATTGCAAAAGTTGTATTAATTGAAGATAAGAAACATGTTAAAATTCTAGCTAAAGAAAATTGGGGAATTAGAAAGGTATGAGGTTTTGTACCTCACGACCTAGGATTGCATTGTTGGATCAGGTGCACAGCAAATAAACAACTAAACAACAGAAGCACATAAACACAATATTTAACGTGGTTCACCCAACCAATCTGGGCTACGTCCACCAAACATAGGCATCAGGAATATATTAAATAAATTGGAGATTACATCAAGAAATCCTCACACTCTCTTAGCAAACCATCCGAATGGTTGGCTAT
>APFE031656238.1:192140-213467 GCA_000404065.3 Pinus taeda
CATTTGAATTAATGGATTTTTTTTTTTTACTATTATTAAAAAATTAGAATTTTAAAAATGTGAATAAGTTTTATGTTTTTAAAGTGAAACATTATATTATGTTCAATGATGTTATTTAATTTTTCTTTTTGAGAAAAAAGTTAATTATCATTAAAAATATAGTAAAAATAGTTTTTCTAATGATTATAGAGATATTTTTTTGGACATTGTTATGAAACCATAGAAAAGATAGATCAACGCCTTATAATACAGCTTTTTCGAGGGGGCAACCTCTTTTACATTACACAAATGAATAATTCTTGGATAATTCAAATGACAAGACCTCCTTTTTATATATAGAAGTCTAAGGGGTCATAAGATAATCAATGCTGACATAACAATAATAATGTAAGGGCACAATAATAACAATCGTGGGCTTCTATTGGGCACAATAGTAACAATATGGGGACTACATGGATACAACAATATAATAAGGGGGTTGTACTAATAATAATAAGGGGTTACACTAGTAGTATAGGGGCCTAACATGCCCCTTTCCTTCAAAAAGTGTTGTCCTCAATGCTTGAGTAGTTCTTGATGTTTCTGTATAAAATTCTTGTCTTCTCATGTGGAATTTTCAGCGGGTAAGTTCTTCCACTTGATGAGATAATCTGAAATTGATTAATTTCATAGCTGTCGGGTTCTTGTTTCTGTGACTGCGCCAGTTTTGAATATGATTTTTCCTTCCTCTTCAAGTTCTGACAATATTGTTTGAATTGGGACCTTCTGCAACTTTTGAATGAGTGGCCATACTTCTTCGTCCTTCTTCCATTCATCCCTTGCTTCATTTATCCAATCTAGTTGGATAATAGAAATAACACAAATCAATGCTTCCACATCCTCATCCTTTCTTGAGAGTGCATATGCAACAAAAAATTTCTTCCCTTTTTTGTAAATGATGTCAAAGTGTTATAACCCAACATATTTGTGACCCATTTTTTATGTTCTTCTAAAGATAATATTTGTTCTAAAACTTATTTAAGACTGTCATGATCCATTTTTACCTTGAAGTGTCTTCCCATTGGGTAAGGTCGCCATTTTTTAAGTGCATGTAGTATTGCCAACATTTCCTTCTCATAAATAGCTTGCTTGATATGTAGCCGTAAAAATACCCAATCGCCTACATCAAATTTTTTTTCACTGTGATGTTGATCTACCGATTGTTTCATTCGATTCTGCACCAAAGTGGCATTATCCTTTAAAAGTTGGAGAACTTTTTGTTGATGCTCGATGTGATCTTTTACTACTTAAACCTTTTTCTTCTTGATATTTTCTTCTATCTTGAGAGTTTGAGTAGTGGTAATTTCTTCCAATGCTTTACAAGATATGGTCAGATTCCTTTCTTAATGCTCGATGTGATCTTTCACTTCTTGAACATTTTTCTTCTTGATATGTCCTTCTATCTTGATAGTTTGAGGAGTAGTGATTTCGGCCAATGCATTACAAGATATGGTTAGATTCATTTCTTCTTTCTCGATGTCATCTTTCACTTCTTGAACTTGTTTCTTTTTGATATGTCCTTCTATCATGAGAGTTTGAGTGGTAATTCTTGCCAATGCTTTACAAGATATGGTCAGATTCATTTCTTCTTTCTCTGGGGTTGGGTCCTGGTGTATATCCTCTTCTTTTGATGTTTCTTGATCTTTTCTTCCTCCTCTTCATACTCTACGTAAAATAATTTCTGCTCAGCACACTTATGACCTTTAGTGCATTTTCTATCACAATTGTAATAAAGCCATTTTTCTCCTTTTTCTTCCAATTGTTGTGGTGTAAGCCTTGTAGGTTGTGGAAGGTTAGGAGAAGGAACACTTCCATAATTATAGTCATGAGTGGTGGGATTCCTTCTTTTCATAATTTCGCTTTCAATTTTTCTTGCCAACTTGAATGCCTCCTCCAATGAATTAGGTCACCAAAAACAAACCTCATGTTGAACTTTATCCTTTAATGTCCCTATGAAGACATCAATCCTTTCCTTCTCTGGAATATAATTTACCCTTCTATTCAATTTTTGAAAGTCTTCAATGTGTTTTCCATTGAACACTTTTGTTTGATATTTATCAATTGGCTAAAGAAGGAGTTTTTCTTTGTATCCTCATAATGTGATATCATTTCCTCCATGAAAATTGACCACATGAAAAGTGGTTTATGAGAACAAAGCCCTTTATACCATAAAAATTGTTTCAGTTCTAAATAATTAGATGCAATACATACCTTTTGTAACAGTGGTACACCATGTAGATCAAAATATTTCTTCATCTGTAGTATCCATTTTACCAGATCCTTGTCATCAAACTTCCTCATCTCACTTTTTCTTGATTTTAGGAGATCGATCTTGAAATGATTGGAACTTTGTAATTTCAGATCTTCTAGTTGTGAAATAGTGGCCAACAGTAGCCCTCTGCATCCTATTTCCAATGCCACTAGTCTGATCCAAATTGAATTCTCCAAGGAAGAGTTATGCAAAATCTCCCACAGTGACCTACTTATAGACTAGTTTAGTAGAGCAAACTTGTACGACGTGCCATGTGTCACTGTTTTGACCTTTGGATCTGACAAATGTACACAAGAAACTACAATCCGTCCTCTTTCTGTAACTTTTGACGAAATTTCAATTTGATGCTCAGAGAGAAAGTTATGATGAGTTTCCCTAGGTCAACTGTTTGGAATGTAACTCAGGAGTTTGCAAAAAGACTAACTTCCTCAGATCATATCTCCACAAATGTTGCACAAAAAGCTCTGAAGTTCAGACCCGAGGTTCAGCACGATTTCGTCTCAAATGGGTTTTTTTTGTGCCTGAAACATCGTAGCAAAAACGTTATAGCGAAGATTCCACGATGACCTATTTGGAGCAATGAAAGCCTAGAATCCAAAGCTCTGATACCAAATGTTATGAAACAAGCTCACAAAAAGATAGAAAAGATAGAACAATGCCTTATAATTCAGCCTCTTCGAGGGGGAAACCTCCTTTAAATTACACAAATGAACAATTATTGGATGATTCAAATGACAAAACCTCATTTCTATATATAGGAGTCTAAGGGGTCATAATATAATCAGAGACGACATAACAATAATAATGTAAGGGCGCAATAATAACAATAGTGGGCTTTTATGGGGCACAATAGTAACAATATGGGGACTACATGGGTACAACAATATAATAAGGGGGTTGTACTAATAACAATAAACGGTTACACTAGTTGTATAGGGGCTTAAAAAACATAGTGTTCAAATTGAAATTATTTTTGTAATGGTTTCTAAGCCTTACATTTATGTTTTAACAAGAATTTATTTTTAGTCTAATTGTTATATTAGTAAGTTGGCTAGAACTTTAGATGGTAACATTTTATTACAATTGTATACTTTGTCTCCTATATATACACAAGGGGACTCTATTTTAGGATCACCAAAATTTTGTCTTGTATATTGTATTTATTGTAAAAGCATGTTTCATCCCCTCGAACTAGACAGCAATTACTATTTCTTATAATTTTATAGGAACAAGGCTTAGATAATTTGGTATCAAGATATATAAACCTAGAGTTTTGCTACATCAAACAATTCATCTTGGTGTATTTGTTAAAACTTATTTTCTCCAAGGATTTAGATGTGGAAATTTGGACCAACTTGAGAAGTAATCTCAGGGAACATATGGTTAATTGAAATCTCATTTCTTTATACTTTAGAGATATGTTCTGAAGATGCTTGGGTCCAAGGATGCTCATTAAATCAATTTCAAACATACCAGTTTGGAACTCTCACTTTAAAATATTTCTCAGGACATTCAACATGTTAAAATTTGGACCATATCAAGGATATATCTTGGGAAATGCTAAATTAAATTATCATTGTTAGATTCACTATAATTTTTGAGATATACTCTTTATAATTTAGGGTTTGTGAAGGATCCTAAAATCCACTTCAAACAAGTGAACTTGAAACTTTTTCTATAACCTATTTTTTATGATACCTTAAAATATGAAATATTTTGAGATATGAGGATACTTAACAATGTACATCAAGTAAAAACATCATAATTATATTTGAGGAATTGAAAATTTGGTAAGCTATATAAGTTTTCTCTTGGTCATAATACAGAAATCAACAAGTCTTGGGAAAGTAACCATAACTTTCACTTGATAGATTAAATTTTGATCAAGCCTATGGAATTCCAAAGAAAAAGTAATAGAGTAGTACAAATAAAAATTTCATATTTATAAGGGCTCAAATATTAAATATATTCTAAGAAAATTTCATCCATTTAGATATTATATGAATTAAGGTTCTAAGGTACCTAACTTGCAAGTCACATAATATTTTATTAGAAGATCCATTTTCTTTTGGGTTATTGAAAGTTTTGATAAAGAGGAGTACTACAATTATTATTATTTCCCCACATTCCCCCCAAGATATATCGAAAATATACAACACCAATGAAACCTCCTAAAGGTCCATTCATGGCTCATGAAAAGGCAAAAGATGTCAACTTTTGGGTAACCATGTTGGAAAGTGAGTTGCCATAGTTCCAAGAAATAGATAGAGAGGATATTTTATGAAAAAATGAAGACAATGAGGAAGATATGGATAAGAATATGAAACAAATCGAACAAAATGTTATACAAAATGTAAATGAGAGTTTATTTAAACTTGATAATGTGTATGTAGGAATTCGTGAAAATAGTGGTAATTTTCAAGTTGAACAATTTGCAAATAATAATAATTTTTCAATTGGATTCAAATCTAATGGTGGAGCTACTCATGAATGGTTCCATGAAGGTGTAAATGTTCCCAAGGTTGAATTAAAGAAGTTTTATGAAATAAGTGCACCAAATAGAGCAATATTTTCAATTGCATAATATTAGGGATAACAAGCAAATGAATCACATAGCAACTTTGAACTTTAAGTTAAAATCCTATTTATGTACAATGGGTAGTTAAAAGGAAACCACATTCTTATAATTATACTTAAGGCTTATTTATGTTCATTTTTCTTAGGGATATATTTTTCTTTGCCTTAGATAATTGCATTGCATCATTTACACATTGAACCCAACCCACAAAATTATAGCATTATTCAACAACATATGAAATTATATCGAAAGAAAAATGTCATAATCAATGTACTCAAACATAAAGGAAAAATAGAATATAAACATTCAAACATAGAGACACCAAGATTGGTTGGAGACCATGGCAAAACCAAATCAAGGGGAAAACTGTTTTAATTTCTTCTTCTTCTTAGATAGTCATTGAATGTTTCAACAAAGAGAGAGTACAATGATCCATATTTTCAACCACAAAACTATCTAGCAAAATCAACTAAACAAAATCCAAGAGATGAACCCAACAATGCTAATAATCAAAACTTTGATTCATAAGTCTGTGGTAAACTATCATCAGCTCTCGGAATTTGCAGTCAATTTTCAAAATTAAACCCTAGGTTTCAACCATAAGGAGAGAGAGATGTGTGTGTGGTTGGAACCCACCTTCTGCACACATAGGTCTTTGCATCTATGGTTGCAACCAAAAATATCTTGTAGTATCCCTATAGCTAAGAACCGAAAACCCTACTCACAAGTTCGAGATTCAGACTTTGTGATTTCACATTTGTACGAATTGATATTTTTGAACTACTTGAGACCTATGTGACCCAAACCAAATAAATAAGAATGATCATGATGATCATGATGATCAAATGTGGGTAAATTGTCATGTATTTATAGCCATCCATGGGTATCCAATTTCCTTTTGTGACAACTTGTCTTTTCTGTGCACATGTGGGTTCCCATAAAAAATATTTTTTTCCTTAACCAAATTAAATTATTCCAAGGGCTAGGAGGGGTGTTTCTTGATGTGGAAGATTGTTTAAAAGAGGGAATTTATCCTTGAGATACCGAAAATTAACACCCTTTTAGTTAGGGAGAAAATACTGATTTCGACATATATCCCATCAAAAATATCTCGTTAACATCAAATTTAATCTTTGCTCATCCCTGCTTATCTTTCTCATCCCTTCTCTACTCATCTCTTCTCATATTATAGACACTCTTCAATCTAGATGAAGAAGAATTTGACATTAGAGGGGAGCTCAATCTACCGCCCTCTCTCCATCTACTACCACTCGGAATCATTGCCAGTGGGAAGCCAATATTGCTACTAGAGAATCCTTTCTAGTGGGGATCCAATGCTATAACCCATGAAACTTTCCCATCAGGGAGTCAATGCTATAAACCCAAGAAACTCTTCTATGATGGAGCCCAATGCTACCACTCAAGAAACCACCAAAAATAGGAGGAATGTTAGCTACCTTATGAGGGAAGGATTGTTCCTTTCCAACTGCCTAGCAATAATAGGAGAGAGATCAATTACCATAAATGGTAAGGATCGAGCCTATCCTATTATCTGTTGATATTCCCAACTTGAAACTCAACAATTAGTGGTAGAACACCTGCATCTCTAGTTTGATTAGGTTTCTACTTAGCATAAATGTGAAGGATCATGCCTAACTCAAGAATCCAACACCCATTGGTCAGATGGATGGGGAAGATAGATGCTAACTATGGTATACTCCGCATAAACCAAGATAGGGAAATCACATCTTCCACTGTATGGGTAGTAAATGGGGATGATACCCTATTTTCTAGATATTCCTCAACCTAGGAGCCCTACATCTCAATTCATCACCTTAGGAGTTGAGATAAAGGGGAGAAGTGGACTCATTATCATCGATTAACTCATACTCTAACTCTGGATGGTCACATACATTAATCCATGCTTCTCTCCATATATTAGAAACATATCAATGTGCTCATATCTAGTACTAGCTTAACCAACCCATTGAAGATTTCAATCACATTGCCTCATACAATACCAAGGGCAACAATCCTTTGCTTTCCTATTCATGCCGAACATCAAATCAAATATTATGTTAAAACAAATATATGTTATAAAAGGATACCATATTCATCCTCCTCATGGGGAAAGTAACTGCAAGACTAAGCTTGTCTCATACAACATTGTCACAATTTATGAAGATATATCTATCTTAACTATATACATGATTTTCTTCCAATCTAATCCCATCTTTTATTGTCGCAATATATCATTGTCACAACCAGAATCTGATGAAACAAATCTTCAAAGAGATTCATCTACCAAATCGCCCCACATCTAATCACGGTAGTAACCATGTAATGAATCTTAGTGATGGTTAAATATATATACTTTTATTTCTTACTCATCAAAACGTCATGGTAGACCCCAGGCTAAAGAAACACCTAGATGCAATATTTCTATCAATAATGTTTTCTAGCCCAGTTAATATTAGCGTATCCATGTAGACTCATATCTCAAGGAGTATATCTCATAACATTTCATTTGGGACGTAGAGTCCAACTCTTTATTATGATTAATCATGAAAGGCTCACTACCTGTCAAGAATATATTTTTAACTATCAATTTGTACATGCCAAGCTCGAGGAGCTTGCATCAAACCATACAATTATTTATGCTCATAGAACTGTCCATCATCTCATCCATATTTGTATGCCTGCCATACTCGTGGGGTGATTTTGGTATTTTGCATAGGATTTTAAATTTTGTATCCTTTAGGCTCAATTGTATCCATAGACCTTATGTCATGCGATTAGGAGGCTTATAACAACACCCTTAAGGCTTTCCACCAACAGTGTTGAAAATGTAGCAAGGAATAGATTCTTTGACTTGTACCTTAGTCAAAGATGCCAATTCAAATTCAATCGCATATATGATTCAATTAGCTGCTAGTAAACATGTGCGATGTGGCCTATGATTGAGTTATTTCAAGTTAATTTGAGTTAGATGGCTTTTGAGTGGGATATGTACTAGTTGATGGCTAAAATTAGTTATCTAGTGGAGATAACTCTAGCGTATGTTAGTTAACTAATATTTAGTTTAAGAATAGAGATACTAATATTTTAGTGGAGTAGTTGACTTTATGTTATCTCAACTTACTCTTGGGTAGCTAGTTGCAACTACTAAAAATTTTCCTAGTATGCCATGCAATTCGATTTTCCTATTGGGATTAAATGAAGGCACACATTATATTTATTATGGTACATAGGTTTTTTTAGGTAGAGATTAAGAAGAAATTAGATCAATTCTCTTTGGAAATTTCTATTTTTCAGTAGTAGAATTGCAATAGGAAACATGTTCTCTTAGCAAGCATTATTTGCCTAAGTGTTGGGCAAGCCTTGAGAGAGAGTTGATCAATATTGCATTGAGCTTAAACCTTGAACTAGATTCTATGTAATAGATAATATCTATTATTTGATTTAATACAAGAAATATGGGTTTTTCCCAGTTGGGTTCCCTAGATAAATTTTACGTTCTATGTGTCATTCTGTTTTTATTCACTGTTTTCTTTCCATCAATTTTTGGTAGAGAAATATTGTGGATTTTGTAATCAGTTTTCTACATGGTATGAGAGCTAAAAAATAATATAGAGATCAAGTTCCTTGATCACATTCAAAGCGCATTGGACAAAATGTCAGTGACTGCAAGAATTCTACAAGTGCATAAATCATGTAATCATATTTATTGAGGAGAGAGCATGCCCTATAAGGGACTTCAAACTTTTTTCATGGAAGGATGGAATGGAGGTCGTGTTAGACGATAATGGGGGTTTTGTTATACATGAAGATTGTTATTCCTAAACCTCTTGCATCATATGCACAACAACTTTCTCAGTGGAAGAAGGATACTACCAAAGCTAAGAGGATTATCAAGGAAAGGATACAACATTCTAGATGTTTAAGGACCTTACTGGTCTTTTAAAAAGAAATAATGATGCTAGAAAGCTAAGAGGATTATCATAGAAGGATTTTGAGACCATATTGATCCCAATGTGCAAGGAAAGGATACAACATTCCAGATGTTTAAGGACCTTATTGGTCTTTTAAAAAGAAATAAAGATGCTAGAAAACATTCTTTGGAGGAAAAATTGAGGAACATTTGAATGGGAAAGAATGAGCCCACTAGAACAAATCTATATAGGTTTCCTCAAGTGAGGGATGAACTTGGCGCTATTGGAGAGATAGTTCCACCAACATATCTTGTAAGTATTGCTCTTCTTGGGCTTAAAAATGTTGGCATAGCTTCCAGGAAGCAACAAATGGTAGAGATAATCTCCATGATTGGGATAGACCATGGTTTGATCTTGGGTAAGAAGAGATAAGTGTTGGACACCAAATCCTCATGGGTTAGTGTGGAAGCCGAATAGACAAAAAGAAGTCCAAGAGACCTTAGGATGTGAAACCCAATGCTCAAACAATGTACTATAAATGTATATCAGTTGTTAATAAAAATTGTACTCTCATGTTTTATCTTTCATATTCATTTGCTACCCATGTGTGTTTAACAATAAGGAGGAACACAAGGGATGGAGTCTTAGCTAGGACAAAATATGAGGGGAACTTTTCTTTAGCTAGAAAAAGGAAGAAAACCAAGGGGAGATGGCCCATGGAAAAATTGAGTCTAGTTAGAATGGAGGCAAGGAAAATAAGGCTCTTAGAAAGAATTTGTTTTCATTGCCATGAGTTTGGACATTATGCTACAAAATGTCCAAACAAGAAATCTAATAAGCATGTTACAGTAGCAACAAGAGTAGAAGTAGTCTCTTCTCAGTTCAAATTCAATATTTCCTTGATAGCTTGAATTAAAATATCACTATGGGGAAATGTGTGGTATACTGACTCAAATCTTCATTCCACATGACATGGAAAAAATATATCTTCATAATTTTGGAGGAGGAAGACATGAAATTCCATATCGAGCTTAGATATAATGGAAAACACTTGACCAAAGAAGTTTTTTTAGGGATATTTAAGAGGGATTATGGTTCCTTTCTACATCTCAATAATGTGATGTATGTTTAATGATTGAAAAAAAAACCCTTGTATCAGTAGAAATCATTAAAGAAAAAGGGTATGATGTTATGCTTAACAAAGGGAAGGCCTACCTCAAGTATTGTGCTTTAAGAAAAGTCAAGCAGATTGGGGTTATAACTGAGAACCTCTAAAAATTTGAGTTTGATGTATGTGCAACCTTGAGAAAGAATGCATAGAGTTCCCAGAGTAGAGATGTTGTGGTTGAGAGAGAGGAGGATAGATGTATCAAGATGGAGCCTCAAATAGTATTGCAGTTTTAGTCTAAGCTAGTTGGTAGTTGGGCAGACCAACATGATGTTGATAAGGACCATAGCTAAGGGTGAGTGGAGGTAGCCACTTAGAAAAAGGCTTCCAATATAGGGAAAGTTTGAGCAAAGTGGGTAGAGGATTTGGTTAAGGGGTCTTAGAAGAGAGTTGAGTCCCCAAACACCAAGATGCATACAAATAGATACACAAGATACATGGTTGTTTCTAGTTTAGTGGGAACAACTATAGTAGCAGAGGACTTGGTAAACCTAAAGGAAGATCCAGGTGGATGAGGTTCTTCCATGAAACCCTTCCTCGCTAAGAGGGAGTGTTGAAATCTAGCAAGGAATGGCCTATTTAATTTGTGCCTAAGTCAAAGGTACCAATTTGAATTCAATCTCATATATTCTTGAATTAGTTGTTAGTCAACATCTATGATGTGGCCTATCACCAAGTTATTGTTAGTTAATTTTAGTTATATGGATTTATTTGAGTTGTGGACTAGTTGATGCCTAAAATTAGATATCTAGTGCAGTTAACTCTAGTGTCTGTTAGTTAACTGATCTCTAGTTCAAGAATAGAGATACTAATGAGTTTAGTTAAGTAATTAACTTTCTTTTAACTCAACTTACTCTTTGTTAACTAGTTACAATTACTAAAATTAGCCTGAGTAGGTCATGAAATTCAAATTACCTATTGAGATTGAATGAATGCAGAAATTGTATATATTATGTTACATAGTTTTTTGTAGGTAGATCTTGATAAGAAAGCAAATAAATTCTATTGGGAATTGCACATGGAAATACAATAAATTACTATTTTTAGGGGAAATTTTGGGCTAGGAAATAAGAGCTCTTAGCGGGTCTTATTTTCCTAGGTCCCAGGAAAGCCTTAAGAGAGATTTGATAACTACTACATGGAGCTTAAACCTTAAATCAAATTCTATGCAATAGATCAAATTTCTCAGTTGATTTGATACAAACAAGAAATTTTTTTCGTAGTTGGGTTCCCAACATAAATATTGTGTTCTATATTTTATTATGTTTCTATTCATTATTTTCTTTCTCCAAATACTTGGTAGAGAAATCTTGTGTCTTTTGTGATTATTTTTCTCTCATTAGTAGTTGCGAGGCTTCAAATATTTTCTATAATAGATTGGGGCTAGGACTGGGAGAAACCTTCTCTACACAAATAGAAACTTACCGAAACTTCTTCAACAACATCAATGGTTATTCATGCCCATAATCGTTGCTTCAATAGTAAAGTGTCTTCTTTTCAAATAATACTAGTTGTTAAAATCTCATGAAGAGTTTCTCCCTCTAAATGAGAAGGATATTCAATAATCATCATTCATGACATCAACTTGTCAATGATAATATTGTCATGGTATAAGAAAATTGGCAGATCACAAACTATATTAGGTTCTCAAACATATATCATAACAAGTGATCATCAATTTCTTCATGATCACTTATGAACATGTCATCAAACATTCATCAAGGGTTAGTCTCATCAACATTCATCAAAATAAGAGGATATACACCAGGAACAAATGTTAGAGAAAGAAGAAATGAATTCGACCATTTCTTGTAATTCATAAGCAGGAGTTACCACTCCTCCAACTCTCAATATAGAACAACATATCAAGAAGAAAAATGTACTAGTGTTGATTGATTCAGGTAGTACCCATAACTTTATTCATTGTAAGATAGCCAAGGAATTGAATTGCTTCCTATATCCACCACGAGAGTGTCCACTGATGGTTGCAAATGGAAGAACCATAATTTTCTCTGGAAAGTGCCATAATATCAAGGTATCCATGGGAGAATATGTATTGAATAGTACAATGATTTCCATTCCAATTGGTGGTGTTGATGTTAGACTAGGAGTCTGATGGCTACAATCTTTGCTTATGATATCTTTTAATTTTGAAGAACTTTTCTTGGTTCCAACTTCACAGAGAGAGAGTTGCTTATGGCTAAAACCCTCCAACTGTACTCATAGGATTGTATTCCTATCATTGAAACAAAAAATATCTTGGAGCATCCCCATGGTTGAGAACCAAAAACCTTAATCACACATGGAAGCTACGAACCCTATAATTTCATACTTATACAAACAAATCTCCACAAATCACTTCAGACCTCTATGAGCCAAATAAAAAAAAGTAGAAAGATGATGATGATGATCAAATGAGGTTTAATTGTATTTATAGCTATCCATGGGTGCCCAATTTCCTTTACAGCTGACCTATCCTTCTTGTGCACATGTGGGTTTCCATATTAAAATATATTTTTCCTTAATAGAATTAAGCTACTCCAAGGGCTAGGAGGGGTCCTTCTTGATGGGGAAGAGTGTCCAAATGAGGGAATTTGTCACGAGTTGCCAAAAATTATCAATTCAAAAGAGACTTAGAATTACAGTATGGAAAAGCTTGGGAATAAGACCATTTTAGAAAATTGAAAAGAATCAAGCTTTTGTGATGTTAAAGAGTAATCTAGAATTTCAAATTTTGGCCACATGGATGCATAACATAAGAAATGGATATTTATTGAAATATTACATGGGAGGATTAAAGGTAACCGTTAAACATGATATTTTTTCTGAAACATCCTAAAATTGTTATGGAATCCAAGAAATTTTCTTGTCATATTCAAGCCAAGAACAAGGCTACACACAAGTCTACCTTGAGAGCATAGACAAAAGGGAAGCATTTTTTTTTTCTTCATCACACAACCCAACCTGAACCTACTATAATATTATAGAATTAAATGGAGGAAAGAATATAAAAGAGAATATTTGTTGGTTGTAATGATAAATTGTAAAAGGGGCATAAATGTCAAGGAACAAAATTGCTCACCTAAGAAAATAATAATGAAGAGGAAATATATTAATGTATACAAATGAAGAGGAACTTGTAACCTTAAAAGAGAAGGAAGTATACTTGTAAATTATACAGAATGTTGATTCACATAAGTGTGATATATTTTTCATGGATTGATAGGTTTTTTAGCTCCATTAAGACCCTCAAGAATGATGGTTCCATTAAAAATAAAAGATTCACATTTCTTGTTCACTTTGGTAGTACACATAACTTTTTAAATAAAATATTGGTGGATCACCTCAATTATGTTGTATATCCAACGAAAAAATCTCAAGTTTTAGTTTCCATTGAAGTATTGGTTGTTTAGGAAAGCACAATAGCATTAAAATTCCTATGTGAAAATATGATTTGTAAAGTTCAATGTAGGTCATTCTGACTAGAGGCATAAATTTTGTTCTAAGAATTCAATAATTTAGAAAATTGGGTACAATTCTCCAAACTATAATTAACTATTAATGACATTTGAATTGGAAGGAGTTCAATATGAGATAAAAGGGTTAAAATCAAGAACTTTGTAAGCCATAAAATCTCATAGAATGGAGAAACACCTATAAAGGGTAATAATGGAATTGTTTCTAGATTGTATTCTATGGAAGTTAAGGGGGAAGATGAAAATATTATTGAGAAATTAAAAGACACATTGGAAAGGAACTATAGGGTATTCTAATCAATTCCTAAAAAATCTACATCCATCAAAAGATCATGAGCATAAAACTGAATTACTACTTGGAATGACTCATAATAAAACTATCTATAGATTCTCATCCATAGAAAGGGAAGATTGAGAAAATGGTACAAGACATGGTAGGTTTATGTGTTAATAAACATAATAGTAGTTCATTTTCAGCTCTTATATTTATTGTGAGGAATAAATATCATTCTTGGAGAGCGCATGTTGTTTATAGAGATCTAAAACAAATCACCACCGAGGATAAATTTACTATTGATAGTATTGATGAGATACGGTAACAGTTTCATGTAGTGGTTTAGTTTAAAAAGAATAATCTTAGATTGGGATACCATCAAATCATATGAAGGAAATAAGAGTGTTATACAAGATTTACAATTGTGGAGAGAAGTATCTCCCCTAGGTTTGGTGGCTAACCTAGAACAATAGAGAGACAAGCAACCCAATGCTTTCATTACAGTAAATAGATGACGGAATGAAGCCTACCTGGAATTTGTTTGGGGCTTCGCTCCATATTTAGCTTGAATTCTCCAATTTCAACTTTGAATTCCAAAATTAGAACCTTCATTGGTAGATAACACATGCAAAGACACTACGAGATCGTTGCACTATCATCTAAAAAATCTATTCAATAGACCAAGGCATATTAGTGGAACAATAGTATCAATGAGTTTAGCATATCATCTACAGATAAATCATAAAACATATTTAATTGATGGATTATCTATGGAGTTATTCTTGAAATAATCAATCTGAATGGATAAAGTGACTTGTTCTAGCATAATGATGGTTTAATAGTACATATTATACTTTTATTAATATAATCTCATTTGACACTCTTTATGGATATTTGGCTCCAAGTATCTCATCTATTTATTACAAGATAAGTCCAAAGCATCAACAATGAAGTTACATATGGAAAATACTAAACAAATTTTCAAAATTCTTAAGTAAAACCTTCAAATGGTGCAAGATAGGATGAAGTACCAAGCATATCGTGGAAGGAAATTTGACGAGGTTGATTTTGATATTTCTAAGACTATAACTTTATAAGGAATCTACACTCAAGCAAAGAGAATTGTAAATTATCTCCAAAATTTCATGTATGCTTCATGGTTATTCATAGAATTGGACAAGTGGTGTATGAGTTATTTTTCCTTTTCCTCACAGTCATAAGGTTCTTCATGTATTTTTCCTAAAAAAGGTTGTGGAGCAATAAACACAAGTGCAAATTGAACTTCAAAAATTAGATAACGAATGAAAGTTCATTGTTGAACTAGAAATACTTATGGATCGACATTCTCTATCCTTACAAAATCAAATTATTATGGAGCACATAATCAAGTCGAACAATATGCATTTAGAAGAAGCTACTTGGGAAAATGAGCAGTTTGGGAAGAAACAACCTTAAATACAAGATTTTAGGGAAAAACTTTTTAAATGAGGGGGGCTATGTTATGGCCCTTGGGTCGTATATTAATTCCCTAAGAAGAATTAATTATTAGTTTAATTGTTATATTACGAGATCAACTAGAACATTTCCAGGTCGTATTTTATTATAATTGTACCATATATATCTATCTATATTATATATATATATATTATTATATATATAATATATTATATATAAATAATATATATTTAAGGCGCCTAGTGCTACAAAAAACACATTTTTTTTTTTGTACATGTCTTCATTGTAAAAGGAGGTTTCACCCTTTAATTATAATATTAGTAATCTTGTCAATTTATGTAAAAAGAATTAGTTATTAGAATATTTTTGGTTTTTGCAACGTCCAAATTTAAAATTTCTTTTGATTTATTAAGAGGTCAATTTCATATATAAAACACTTTTAAAAATATGAAATGCAAAGAAATTTAGTCTTTAAAATAATTATATTGGAGCTTATTTTAAATAATATAAATTTATTTAGCTAATTATTACAAGTCAATTTGTTGTTATTTATTTATTTATTTAACTAGGTTGAGCTTAGATCACGACCAATTGTGTATTAGTTTGTGTATTGGATCTAATAACTATCTATCCACAATCGTATGCTATCTCAATTTCATATATACAATAGCTTTAAAAATATAAAACACAAAGAAATTTAAGAGTCTCTTTCAAATAACTATATTGGAGCTTATTCAAAAAAATATAAATTTCTTTATCTAATTATGAGAAGTCAATTTAGTCACCATTTATTTATTTAACTAGGTTGAGCTGAGGTCATGGCCAATTGTGTATTAGTTTGTGTCATGGATCCAGTAAGTATCTATCCACAATCATATGTTATCTCAATTTCTATATACAATACCTTTAAAATATGAATAGAAAGAATTTTAGGTCTCTTTTCAATAATTATGGAGCTTATTTTTAAATAATATAAATTTCTTTAGCTAATTTAATGACAAGTCAATTTAGTTACTATTTATTTATTTACTTAACTAGTCTGAGCTTAGGTCACGACCAATTGTGTATTAGTTTGTGTATTGGATCCAATAACTATCAAATCCTTTAAAAATACGAAACACAAAGAAATTTGACAATCTCTTTCAAATAATTAATTGGAGATTATTTTAAAAAATATAAATTTCTTTAGCTAATTATGACAAGTCAATTTAGTTACTATTTATTTGTTTATTTATTTAACTAGGTTGAGCATAAGTCATGGCCAATTGTGTATTAGTTTGTGTATTGGATCCAATAACTATCTATCTTGTGTATACCATCTCAATTTCATATATACAATACCTTTAAAAGTATGAAACACAAAGAAATTTAAGAGTCTCTTCCAAATAATTATATTGGACCTTATTTTAAATAATATAAATTTCTTTAGCTAACTATGACAAGTCAATTTACTTACTATTTATTTATTTAACTAGCTTGAGCTTAGGTCATGGCCAATTGTGTATTAGTTTGCGTATTGGATCCAATAACTATCTATCCACAATGGTATGTTATCTCAATTTCATATATGCAATACATTTAAAAATATGAAACACAAAGAAATTTAAGAGTCTGTTTCAAATAATTATATTGGATGTTATTTTAAATAATATAACATTCTCATCCTCCCATGTGGAACCTTCAGCAGATAAGTTCTTCCACTTGATGAGATACTCCGAAATTGATCAACTTCGTAGTTGTCGAGTTCTTGTTTTTGTGACTCCTGGTTCCAATATGATTTTTCCTTCCTCATCAAGTTCTGGCAATATTGTTCGATCTGGGATCTCGACACCTATAACCTTCTTTCAACATGAAACATGGAAAACTCGGTGCCCTCAGGAAGCAGTAGGGAGCTCCAATTTGTATGCGATAGTAGCAATCATTTGTAACACCTTGTATGGACCATAATACTTTGGTGATAATTTATTGTCCTTCTTAGCTTGCTTGAGGGACATTAGTTTATATGGTTCTAGCCGTAGGAATACCTTGTCACCTACATCAAAACTTCTTTCACTACGATGTTGATCTGCTTGTTGTTTCATTCTATTGTGCACCAACATGAGGTTATCCTTTAAGAGGTTGAGAACTTGTTTTTGATGCTTCATGTGATGTTCCACTGCTTGAACCTTAGAATTTTCTCTTAAATATGATGTGATGGATGGTGGATGATAGCCATAAAATGCCATAAATGGGGTCATTTTTCCTGTAGTATGGAAGGAAGTGTTATACCACCATTCAGCCAGAGGCAACCATTTGACCCATTGTGTCTATTTATCAGATACAAAGTAACGAAGATATCATTCCAAACATTTGTTTACTATCTTAGTTTGCCCATTAGATTGAGGATGATAAGATGAGCTATGAGCTAACTGAGTACGGAGACAAGAAAATAGTTCTGTCAAAAAATTTCCTGAAAAAATGTGATCTTTGTCGCTTACAATAATCTTTGGGTTTCCACGTAGCTTTTGAATTGTTTCCATAAATGCAGTAGAAACTGTACTAGCTTTAAATGGATGTGATAATGCACAAAAGTGTGCATACTTGGTAAGTTTGTCAACTACCACTATGATGACACTCTTTCCATCGAACTTGCATAAACCTGTGATAAAATCCATTGAAACCTCCTCCCTACATTGGCTTGGAATAGATAAAGGTTGTAATAAAACTGGGGCCTTAATTGTTTCAACCTTATTTTTTTGGCAAACCAAACATTTCACCACAAAATTTTGAATATCCGATTTAAGGCCATCCCCAAAAAATTCCTTCTTAACCCTGCAGTAAATTTTTAAAAATCTTGAGTGCCATCTTAAGGGAGAAGTGTGCAATTCCATAAGAATCTTTTGTTTGAGTTGGGAATTCTTACATAGGTATAAGCGATTTTTGTACAATAACGAATCATTTTTCCAACTAAATGTATCAGATGTACTGGGATCTTGTTGTATCTTTTGAATGAGTGCAGACACTTCTTCGTCATTCCAATCTGGTTGGATAATAGAAATGGCTCACAATAATGCTTCCACATCATCATCCTTTCTTGAGAGTGCATCAACCACAACATTTTGCTTCCCTTTTTTGTAGATGATTTCAAAGTCATAACCAAACATCTTTGTGACCCATTTTTGTTTCTCTTCAAAGGATAATCTTTGTTATAAAAAGTATTTAAGACTATCATGATCTATTATTACTTTGAAGTGTCTTCCCATTAGGTAGGGTCTCCATTTCTTAAGTGCATGTAGTATTGCCAACATTTCCTTCTCATAAATAGCTTTGTGTAAAAACTTTCCCTTGATTGGACGACTTTCAAAAGCAATGGGTCTTTCATCTTGCATTAGAACAACACCAATTCCATTTCCTGAAGCATCACATTCCACAATAAGGTTTTTGTGAAGTCCGGTGTAGCTAAGACCGATGCTTGGCACATTGCCTCTTTAAGATGTTCAAAGGCCTTTGTTGCTTCCGGAGTCCATGAAAATGCATCTATATTCAATAATGTTGTTAGAGGTGCTTCTATTCTACCATAATTCTTAACAAACATGCAATAATACCCTATCAACCCAAGAAATCATCGCAGATGCTTTATGGATGTGGGGATTTTCCATTCCTTAATGGCTTTAATTTTGCTAGGGTCTACCTTAGCACCTTCATGAGATACAATATGACCCAGATATTCCACCTCTTGTACTCCAAAGTGTTGAGATTTTCTGTTTCACAAAGTAGGAAAAAATCTCTAATGTGCGACAACAATAGGAATTTGTTGCTAGATTAGCTCCAGGTAGTTGGGAAAGAGTTAATGTATCCTATATTTCTTGTGAGAGGATTTATGGGTCAGTTAGATTCTCTTGGCTATAAAATACATGCCCATACACCTATTGGATTGTGAGAGTTTGTGATGAAATTGATTGTTTTTGTAATCTCCTGGTTGATAATAAATATTGCTGATGCCTATGTTTGGTGGACGTAGCCCAGATTGGTTGGGCGAATAACATTAATTTGCTGTGTCTTCTGTGCATGATTTATTTACTGTGTATATTGTTTTTTGTCTATTATGCACCTTTCACTCTAAAAATTGGTATCAGAGCGCGTTGGAGCAGTGGCGCAGCCGAGGTGTGGCGGGCTCTATTACCAGCGCGTTGGATCAGAGTGGCGCAGCGGAAGGTAGTTTAACATTGTTGGAGCGTGGTTGCCTTACTGAACTGCGTTTGCATGGCTGGCGCTCCCAAATTTAAAGTCGTATGCGTAAATCCCATATGATGACTGCGTATGCCAGACCTTGTGGGTATGACTGTGATGTTGAACAGTTCTTGTGCATACGTGGAGTAGATCAGTAAGTGCATTCACGGTGATCAGCAATAGCACTGTAGGTGGACCGTATACTCCTTTGGCTATTGATGCCATGATTGTTGGTGGACCTGCGTATGCAGCACTGTGTGTGTTAATGGTGATGCATGGACCAACTCCTGATGCGTGGACCAACTACTGGTGCGTGGAAAAGCTCACCGGTAACGTAACTCTCCTTTGAAGGATTTCTGTTGTGCATGTTAATGGTGATGCAACTGCTGGTGCACTGCTACGTGAAGGGTTTTGTTTTTTAAATTTTTATTCCGTCAGACCTCAAGTTCAATTCCCATACAATAGCCATATACTGCAAACTCCCGATGTAAGCGGTAAGCTATGGTCAGATGTAGTTTAATTTCAGTCAAATAAAACATTAAGTTTGAGGGGACTAAAAACCAAAAAAACGAAAATATTTTTGAAGAGTTAAAGCTACACGCAAAAGCAGATTGCAATTCTGAAAAAATTAAATTGGAGGACAAAGACTCCATCCTTAGAAGCTTTTTTGAGGTCCTTCACTATTTGATTCCCACGAATTCACACAGGAAAAAAGTTTGTTGTTTTAAAAAAAGCAACGGCAATGCAATATAAAGCATAGGAAACTTTTTATATATATTAATTGCTGGTATTTAAAAGTTAGATTTGGAGATTATTGTTTTTGGTTGATACAAGATGGCAAAAACTTAGAGTGCCTGATTTGAATTTGAGAAGTTTAATGGAAAAAATAATTTCGAGATCTGGAAGGTGAAGATGTACGATTTGCTTGTCCAACATGGTGTGGCAAAGGCGTTGTTGGGAAAATCCAAACAACCTTACAATGTCACAGATAATGAGTGGGCCGAGATGGATGAAAGAGAAATAAGTGCTATTCGACTGTGTCTGGCTCATGATGTCCTGTTTAATATCGTGTCGGAGACAACAGCTGCTGGTTTGTGGACGAAATTGGAGAAATTGTACATGACCAAATCCTTAACCAATAGGATTCTCCTGAAGCGACAGTTGTACAGTTTGCGAACGAAGGAAGGTACTTCAATTGCTAATCATTGGAATGCTTTTAATACTCTTTTGGTGCAATTACAAAGTATATAAGTAAAAATCCAATCCGAGGATAAAGCTATTACTTTATTTTGCTCGTTGCCCGAGTCATGGGATCATTTTCGTACTTCTATAAGTCTTAGTTCATCAGAAACTATTGAGTTTGATGATGTAGTTGCATCTTTATTATCGGAAGAAACAAGGAGAAGGTTGCATTCATAAACTTCTACATCAGAAGCTATGATGGTTAGAGGTCGTTTGAAATAAAGACGCTCCAGTAGGCCGAGCGACTCACGTTAAAAGTCGAAAGGGAAGAAGAGTAAGGTAAAGTGTTGGTTTTTTGGCAAATACGACAGATTCTTCTAAAGCAGATTCTTCGACAGAGAAGAAGGAGGCAAATACGACAGATACAGGTTTGGCATCTGGTTTAGGTATGAGTGATGAAATATTATCAATTAATGTGTCAAATCATGATCAACATTGGTTGTTAGATTCCGGTGCATCAAACCACATGTCTATTCATAAAGAATGGTTTAAGACATATAAATCAATTAATGATGGAGTTGTGTACATGGGTAATGATGTAACATGTAATATTGTGGGGATTGTGAGTATGCAACTGCAAATGTTTGATGGAACAACTAAAATGTTAACTGATGCGAGGCATGTACCAGATTTAAGGAAAAATTTGATTTCATTAGGAGCACTTGATTCAAATGGATATAAA